>PVJS01048032.1:0-15209 GCA_004027185.1 Glis glis
CGCAAGGACCCCGGGGTCAGGTCCCTGGCGCAGGGGTCCCCCAGGTGGCGCAAGGAATTCCGGGGTTTCACGTGGGGACACAGGGGCCCACCAGGTGGTGCAGGAACTGCCGGGTTGCACGCGGTGACACCGGGGTCTGATAACAGGCGCAGGGGCTGCCCAGGTGGTGCAGGGGCCACTGATGTCATGCAGGGGCCGCCCAGGTGGCGCAGGGGCTGCTGCATGCCGGGGTCTGGTACTCGGCACAGGGGGCGCCCAGGTGGCGAGGAGCTGCCGGGGTTGCGAACGTGGAAGTAGGGGTCTGGTACCTGGCGCAGGTGTCGCCCAGGAGCACAGGGACTGCCGGGGTGGTGCGTGGTAACGCCGGCGTCTGGTACCTGGTGCAGGGGTCTCCCAAGAGGGCAGGGACTGCCGTGGTGGCATGTGGTAACGCCAGCGTCTGGTACCTGGTGCAGGGGCCACCCAGGTGATGCAGGGGCCACCCAGGTGTCTCAGAGGCTGCCAGGGTTGCACGCGGTGACGCCGAGGTCGCCCATGGAGTGCAAGGGCTGCTGGGGTTGCGCACGGTAATACCTGAGTCTTTTACCTGGCGCAGGGGCCGCACAGGAGGCGCAAGGACTTCCGCGGTAGCACGCGGGGACACCGGGGTCTGTTACCTAGCGCAGGGGCACCCCAGGTGTCGCAGGGCTTGCCGGGGTGGCTCACGGTTATGCAGGCTTCTGGTACCTAGCACAGGAGCCCCCCAGGTGACTCAAGGACGTTCGGGGTTGCACGCGGGAAAGCCAGGGTCTGGTATCTGGTACAGGGGCCGCCCTGGTGTCACATAGCCTGCCGGGGTTGCACGCGGGGACGCCAGGGTCAGGTCCCTGACGCAGGGTTCACCAAAGTGGCGCAGAAACTGCGATTGTTGTGTGCGAGGACGCTGGGGTCTGGTACCTAGTGCAGGGGACTCCAGCTGGCACAAGGACTTCCAGGGTTGCGCCTGCTGGGGTGGCACGCGGGGACACCGGGGTCTGACTCCTTGCGCGGGGGCTGCACAGTAGCGCAGAGCCTGCCGGGGTGGCTCGCAGTGATGCTGGGTTCTGGTAGCTAGCACAGGGGCCCCCAGGTGGCTCAAGGATTTCCGGGTTGCACGCGGAGATGCTGGGGTTTGGTATATGTTGCAGGGGCCTCCCAGGTGGCGCAGGGGCTTCCAGGGTTGCACGCGGGGACGCCAGGGTCAGGTCCATGGCGCAGGGGTCGCCCAGTTGTCGAGGAACTGCCGGGCTTGCGCTGGAGGACGCCGGGGTCTGGTACCTAGCGCAGGGGCACCCCAGGTGTCGCAAGATCTGCCAGGGTGTCTCGCGGTTACACAGGGGTCTGGTACCTAGCACAGGAGCCCCCCAGGTGGCTCAAGGACTTTTGGGGGTGCATAAGTGGAAGCCGGGGTCTGGAATCTGGCACAGGGGCCACCCAGGTGTCGCATTGTCTGCCGGGGTTGCGCGTGGGGACGGTGGGGTCTGGTACTTGGCCCAGGGTCCGCCCAGGTGACGCAGGTGCAGCCCAGGTGGGGCAAGAGGGCTGGTGTTGCTCACTTGGACGCCGGGGTCTCGTACCGGGTGCAAATGCCGCCCAGGTGGCTCAGGGCATCTGGAGTGGTGCACGTGGACGCCGGGGTCTGGTATATGGTGCAGGAGCCGACCAGGTGGCACAGGGGATGCAGGGGTTGCACACGAGGACGTCGGGGTCTCGTACATGGCGCAGGGTCCCCCCATGTGGCTCAAGGACTTTCGGGGTTGCACGCGGGAATGCCGGGGTGGTACAGGGGCTGCCGGCTTCGCACGATGATGCCGGGGTCTGATAACTGGCGCAGGGGCCTCCCAGGTGGCGCAGGAACTGCCAGGGTTGCACGCGGTGACGCCGGGGTCTAATACCTAGTGCAGGGGCCGCCCAGGTGGTGCAGGGGCTGCTGCGCTTGCATGCAGGTATGCCGGGCTCTGGTACATGGCACTGGGGGCGCCCAGGTGGCAAGGGGCTGCTGGGGTTGCGTACCTGGACGCTGGGGTCTGGTACCTGGCACAGGGGTCGCACAGGGAGTGCAGGGACTGCCAGGGTGGCGCGCGGTAACGCCGGCGTTTGGTACCTGGCGCAGGGGTCGCCCAGGTGATGCAGGTATCGTACCGGGTGCAGAAGCCGCCAGGTGGCTTTCGGGGTTTTCGGGGTTGTGCGCCATAACACCGGAGTCTTGTACCTGACGCAGGGGCTGCTCAGGGGACACAGATGAAGCCCAGGTGGCACAGGGGCTACCGGTTTGCACGACGGGGATGCCCGGGTCTGGTACCTGGTGCAGGGGTCGCCAAGGAGGTGCATGGACTGCTGGGGTGGCACGCGGGGACACCGGGGTCTGGTGTCTGGCGCAGGGGCCGCCCAGGTGGCCCAGGGCCTGCCGGCGTGGCTCGCGGTGACGCTGGGGTCTTTTACCTAGCACTGTGGCCCCCAGGTGGGTCAAGGAATTTCGGGGTTGCACACGGGGAAGCTGGGGTCTGTTATCTAGCGCAGGGGCCATCCAGGTGGCGCAGACCCTGCTAGAGTTGCGCGCGGGGACGCCGGGGACTTGTACTTGGCACAGGGGCCGCCCAGGTGGCGCAGGGGCTGCCGAGGTTGTGCGCGGTGACGCCGGTGTCTGGTACCTAGCACAGGGGCCACCCAGGTGGCGCAAGGATTTTCGGGGTTGCACGCGGGGACGCTGGGGTGTGGTGCATTGTGGAGGGGTCGCCCAGGTGGCACAGGAACTGCCGGGGTTGCGCGCGAGGACGCCGGGGTCAGGTACCTGGCGCAGGGGTCCCCCAGGTGGCGCAAGGATTTATGAGATTGCACGCGGGGACGCTGGGGTCTGGTACCTAGCACAGGGACACCCCAGGTGTCGGAGGACCTGCAGGGGTGGTTCGCGGTTACGCAGGGGTCTGGTACCTAGCACAGGAGCCCCCCAGGAGCCTAAAGGACTTTCGGGGTTGCACAAGTGGAAGCCGGGGTCTGGTATCTGGCGTAGGGGCCGCCCAGGTGTCGCATCGTCTACCGGGGTTGCGCGACTAGATGGCGGGATCTGTTACTTGGCGCAGGGGCCGCCCAGGTTACGCAGGTGCAGCCCAGGTGGCGCAGGGGTGCCGGGGTTTCTCACTTGGACGCCGGGGTCTCGTACCGGTTGCAGAGGCCGCCCAGGTGGCTCAGGGCCACTGGAGTGGCGCACGTGGACGCCAGGGTTAGGTATATGGTGCAGGAGCCGTCCAGGTGGTGCAGGGGCCGCCCATGCGATGCAGAGGCCGCCCAGGTGGAACAGGGACTTCTGGGATGGCACATTTGGACGCCGGGGTGTTGTACAGGGTGCAGTAGCTGCCAAGGTGGCTCAGGGGCTGCCGGGGTTGTGCGCGGGGACGCCAGTGTCAGGTCTCTTGTGCAGGGGTAGCCCAGGTGGCGCAAGAACTGCCAGGGTTGGGTGCGAGGACGCCGTGGTCAGGTACCTGGTGCAGGGGTCGCCAAAGGAGCGCAGGGGCTGCCGGGGTTGCGCGCGGTAACACCGGGGTCTTGTACCTGGCGCAGAGGCCGCCCAGCAGATGCAGGGGATGCCCAGGTGGCACAGGGGATGACGGGTTTGCACTCGGGGATGCCGGGGACGGGTACTTAGCGCAGGGACCACCCAGGTGTCGCAGGGCCTGCCGGGGTGCCTCGCGTTGACGCCGGAGTCTGGTACATAGCTCAGGAGCCCCCCAGGTGGCTCAAGAACTTTCGGGGTTGCACGCGGGGACGCCAGGGTCTGGTGTCTGATGCAGGTGCCGACCAGGTGTCACATAGCCTGCCGGGGTTGCACGTGGGGATGCCGGGGTCAGGTCCCTGGCGCAGGGTTCGCCGAGGTGGTGCAGAAACTGCCATTCTTGTGCGCGAGGACGCCGGGGTCTGGTACCTAGCACAGGGGACACCAGCTGGCGCAAGGACTTCCGGGGTTGCGTCTGCTGAGGTGGCACGCGGGGACACCGGGGTCTGACCCCTTGCGCGGGGGCCACACAGGTAGCGCAGGTCCTGCCGGGGTGACTCGCAGTGACACCGGGTTCTGGTAGCTAGCACAGGGGCCCCCCAGGTGGCTCAAGGACTTTCAGGGTTGCACGCGGGGACGCTGGGGTTTGGTATATGGTGCAGGGGCCGCCCAGGTGGCGCAGAGGCTTCCAGGGTTGTGCGCAGGAATGCCAGGGTCAGGTCCCTAGCGCAGGGGTCTCCCAGTTGGCGAGGAACTGCTGGGGTTGCACGCGAGGACGCCGGGGTCTGGTACCTAGTGCGGGGGCACCCCAGGTGTCGCAAGATCTGCCGGGGTGGCTCGCGGTTACACAGGGGTCTGGTACCTAGCAAAGGAGCCCCCCAGGTGGCTCAAGGACTTTTGGGGTTGCACAAGTGGAATCCGGGGTCAGGTATCTGGTGCAGGGGCCGCCCAGGGGTCGCATCATCTGCCGGGGTTGCGCGTGGGGATGTTGGGGTCTGGTACTTGGCGCAGGGGCCGCCCAGGTGACGCAGGTGCAGCCCAGGTGGCGCAGGGGGGCCTGGGTTGCTCACTTGGACGCCGGGTACTCACTCGTACCCAGTGCGCAGGCCGCCCAGGTGGCTCAGGGCATCTGGAGTGGCGCGCGTGGATGCCGGGGTCTGGTATATGGTGCAGAAGCCGACCAGGGCTGCAGGGGTTGTGTACGAGGACGCCGAGGTCTCGTACATGGCGCAGGGTCCCCTCATGTGGCTCAAGGACATTCGGGGTTGCACACGGGAACGCCGGGGTCTGGTATGTGGTGCAGGGGCCGACCAGGTGGCGCAGGAACTGGTCGGCCCCTGCACCAGTTGCATGCGGTGACGCCAGGGTCTGTTACATGGCACAGGGGGCGCACAGGTGGCAAGGGTCTGCCAGGGATGTGTATGTGGATGCTGGGGTCTGGTACCTGACACAGGGGTACCCCAGGTGGCGCAAAGACTTCCACGCTTGCATGCAGGGACAGCGGGGTCTGGTACCTGGCCAAGGGGCAGCCCAGTTGGCAGGGGCTGCCGGGGTTGCGCCCAGGGATGCCGGTATCTGGTACCTGGCGCAGGCATCGCCCAGGGAGCGCATGGGCTTCCAGGTTTGCGCGCGGTAACACCGGGGTCTTGTACCTGGTGCAGAGACCGCCAAGGGGATGCAGGGGATGCCCAGACGGCACAGGAACTGCCAGGTTCACGCGCGATGATGCCGGGTTCTAGTGCCTGGTGCAGGGGCCTCCCAGGTGGCGCAGGAACTGCCAGGGTTGCACGTGGTGACGCCGGGGTCTGATACCTGGTGCTGGGACCGCCCAGGTGGCGCAGGGGCTGCTGCGCTTGCACGCAGGTATGCCGGGGTCTGGTACATGGCACCGGGGGAGCCCAGGTAGCGAGGGGCTGCCGGGTTTGCGTACCTGGATGCAGGGGACTGGTACCTGGCGCAGGGGTCGCCCAGGGAGCGCAGGGACTTCCAGGTTGGTGCGCAGTACCAGGGGTCTGGTACTTGGCCCAGGTGCCTCCCAGGTGACGCAGGTGCAGCCATGGTGGTGCAGGGGTGCCGGGGTTGCCCACTTGCACGCCTGGGTCTCGTACCAGGTGCAGAAGCCACCAAGGTGGCTCAGGAGCTCCTGGGGTGGCGCGCGGGGACGCCGGGGTCTTTTACTTGGCGCAGGGGCCGCCCAGGAGGCGCAGGGGCTGCCGGGGTTGCGCACGTGGATGCCGACATCTCGTATAATGTCAGGGGCTGCCCAGGTGTCGCAGGGGCCGCCCAGGTCTTGCAGAGGCTGCCGGGTTTGGCGCAGTGACGCCGTGGTCTGGTACCTAGCACAGGGTCCACCCAGGTGGTTCAAGGACTTTCAGCGTTGCACGTGGCGATGCTGGGGTGTGGTACATGGTGCAGGGGTCACCCAGGTGACACAGGAACTTCCGGGGTTATGCGCGAGGACGCCGGGGTCAGGTACCTAGCACAGGGTTCCCCCAGGTGGCGCAAGGACTTTCAGGTTTGCACGCGGGGACGCTGGGGTCTGGTACCTAGTGCAGGGGCACCCCAGGTGTCACAGGGCCTGCCGGGGTGTTTCGTGGTTACACAGGGGTCTGGTACCTAGCACAGGAGCCCCCCAGGTGGCTCAAGTACTTTCGGGGTTGCACAAGGGTACGCCGGGGTCTGGTATCTGGTGCAGGGGCCACCCAGGTGTCGCATAGCCTGCCGGGGTTGCTTGCGGGGACATCGGTGTCTGGTACCTGGCGCTGGGGCCGCCCAGGTGACACAGGTGCAGCCCAGGTGGCTCAGGGGGGCCGGGGTTGCGCACTTGGATGCCGGAGTCACGTACCGGGTGCAGAGGCCACTCAGGTGGCTCAGGGATTCCGGAGAGGCGCGCGTGGACGCCGGGATCAGGTATATGGTGCAGGAGCCTCCCAGGTGGCACAGGGGCCACCCATGTGATGCAGAGGCCACCGAGGTGGCACAGGGACTTCTGGGATGGCGCGTGGGGACGCCAGGGTCTGGTACCTGGCGCAGGGGCCCCTGAGGAACTGCCATTGTTGTGCGGTTCCGCCCAGGATGAACTGCCATTGTTGTGCACGAGAACCCCGGGGTCTGTTACCTAGTGCAATGGACCCCAGGTGGCGCAAGGATCTGGGGTTTCATGCGAGGACGCCGGGGTCTGGTACCTGAAGCAGGGGCTGCCCAGGTGGGGCCGTGACAGCCGGTATGTCGCGCGGGGACGGCAGGGTCTGGTACCTGGCGATGGGGCCAACCAGTTGGCAAGGGCTGCCGGGGTTGCGTGCGGGGACGCCGGGGTTTGGTACCTGAAGCAGGCATGCCCAAGGAGCGCAGGGGGTGCCGGGGTTGCACGCGGGAACGCAGGGGTTTGGTACCTGAAGCAGGCATGCTCAAGGAACGCAGGGGCTAGCGGGGTTGCACGCGGGACGCCGGGGTTTGGTACCTGAAGCAGGCATGCCCAAGGAGCGCAGGGGCTGCCGGGATTGCACACGGTAACACCGGGGTCTTGTACCTGGTGCAGAGGACACCCAGGGGAAGCAGGGGCCACCCAGGTGGCACAGGGGCTGCCGGGTTTGGCGCGATGATGCTGGGATCTGGTACCTGGCGCAGGCGACGCCCAGGTGGCGCAAGGACTTCCGGAGTTGCGCACGAGGATGCCGTGGTCTGGTACCTGGCGCAGAGGCCGACCAGGTGACGCAGGTGCAGCCCAGGTGGTGCAGGGGGGCCGGGGTGGCGCACGTGGATGCCAGGGTCTCATACTGGGTGCAGAGGCCACCCAGGTGGCTCAGGGCCTCTGGAGTGGCGCGCGTGGACGCCAGGGTCTGGTATATGGTGCAGGAGCCGACCAGGTTGCGCAGGGGCTGCAGGGGTTGCGCGCGGAGACGCCGGGGTCAGGTACCTGGCGAAGGGAACCCCAGGTGGTGCAGTGAGAGCCGGTGTTGCGCGTGAGGACGCCGGGGTCTGTTACCTGGCAAAGGCATCGCCCAGGTGGCGCAGTAACTGACGGGGTTGCACACGGTGACGCCGGGGTCTGATACATAGCGCAGGGGCCGTCCAGGTGGTGTAGGGGCCGCCCATGTAACGCGAGGGCCTCCCAGGTGCGCAAGGGCTGCTGCGGATGCTCTCAGGCAAGCCGGGGTCTGGTACTTGGCACCGGGGGCGCCCAGGTGGCAAGGGGCTGCCGGGGTTGCGTACGTGGACGCCGGGTTCTGGCACCTGGCGGAGGGGTCACCCAGGGAGCGCAGGGATTGCCGGGGTTTCGCTCGGTGATGCCAGCATCTGGTCCTGGCCCAGGGGCTGCCCAGGTGACGCAGGGACTGCCGGGGTTGCACGCAGGGACGCAGGGGTATGGTACCAGGCACAGGAATCGCCCAGGGAGTGCAGGAAATGCCGGGGTGGGGCGCGGGGACGCTGGTGTCTGGCATCTGGCACAGGGGCCACCCAGGTGGTGCAGGGGTTGCTGGGGTTGCGCGCGGTGACGCTGGGGTCTGGTACCTAGCACAGGGGACCCCCAGGTGGCTGAAGGACTTTCGGGGTTGACGTCCGGACGCTGGGGTGTGGAAAATGATACAGGTGTCGCCCAGGTGGCCCAGGAACTGTCGGGGTTGCGGGCGAGGACGCCAGGTTCAGGTACCTGGCGCAAGGGTCATCCAGGTGGCGCAAGGACTCCGCGGCTGCACGCGTGGACGGCGGGATCTGGTACCTGGCGAAGGGGCAGCCCAGTTGGCAGTGGTTGCCGGGGTTGCGCGCGAGGACGCCGGGATCTGGTATCTGGCGCACGCATCGTCCAAGGAGCGCAGGGGCTGCCGGGGTTGCGCGCGGTAACACTGGAGTCTTGTACCTGGCGCAGGGACCACCCAGGGGATGCAGGGGATGCCCAGGTGACACAGAGGCTGCCGGGTTTGCGCGCGATGATGCCGGTGTCTGGTACCAGGTGCAGGGGCCTCCCAGGTGGCACAGGAACTGCCGGGGTTGCAGGCGGTGACGCCGGGGTCTGATACCTGGCTCAGGGGCCGCTCAGGTGGTGCAGGAGCCGCCCTTCTGATGCAGGGGCTGCCCAGGTTGTGCATGGGTTGCTGCAGTTGCGCGCAGCAATGCCAGGGTCTGATAATTGGCACAGGGAAAGCCCAGGTGTCGAGGGGTTGCCGGGGTTGCATACCTGGACCCCGGGGTCTGGTACCTGTCACAGGGGTCGCCCATGGAGTGGAAGGACTGCCAGGGTGGCGCGCGGTATCGCTCGCATCTGGTACTTGGAGCACGGTTCGCCCAAGGACACAGGGGCCACCCAGGACGTGCAGGGGCTGCCGGGGTTGTGCACGTGGACGCCGGGGTCTCATATATTATCAGGGGCCACCCAGGTGTTGCAGGGGCCACCAATGTGTTGCAGAGTCTTCCAGGGTTGCGCGTGGTGACGCCGGTGTCTGGTACCTAGCACAGGGGACCCCCAGGTGTCTCAAGGACTTCGGGTGGCACGCGGGGACGTCGGGGTCTGGTATCTAGCCCAAGGGCACACCAGGTGTCGCAGGGCCTGCCGTGTTGGCTCACGGTTATGCCGGGGTCTGAAACCTAGCACAGGAGCCCCCAGGTGACTCAAGGACTTCGGGGTTGTACACGGGGACGCCGGCGTCTGGTATCAGGCGCAGGGGCCGCCCAGGTGTCGCATAGCCTGCTGGTGTTGTGCGCGGTAACGCTGGCATCTTCTACCAGGCGCAGGGGCCACCCAGGGGACACAGGGGACGCCCAGATGGCACAGAGGCTGCTGGGTTTGCGCGCAGGGATGCTGGGGTCTGGTACCTGGCACACGGGCCGCCCAGGTGACACAGGTGCAAGCCTGGACTCTCGGGGTTGCACTTGGCGACACCGGAGTCTGGTATCTGGCGCAGGGCCGCCCAGGTGTCGCAGGGCCTGCTGGTGTTGCGCGCGGTAACGCCGGCATCTGGTATTGGCACAGGGGCCACCAAGGTTTCGCAGGGCCTGCAGGGGTGGCTCGCGGTGTCTCCAGTGACTGATACCTGGCGCAGGGGCTGCCCAGGTGGTGTAGGGGCTGCCGGGGAGCGTACCTGGATGCCGGGGCCTGGCATCTGGCCCAGGGTTCGCCCAGGGAGCTAAAGACTGCCGGGGTGGCACGCGGTAATGCCGGCATCGGGTACTTGGCTCAGGGGCCGCCCAAGTGGCGCAGAAGAGCCAGGGTTGCGCACTTGGACTCCGGGGTCTCGTAACGGGTGCAGAGGCCGCCAAGGTGGCTCAGGGGCTGCCCAGGTGGCTCAGGGGCGGCTGGGGTGGCGCACGGGGACGCCAGGGTCTGGTACATGGCACAGGGGCCACCCAGGAGGCGCACGGGCTGCCGGGGATGCACCCGTGGATGCCGGGGTCTCGTATAATGTCAGGGGCCGCCCAGGTGTCGCAGGGACCGCCCAGGTGTCGCAGAGGCTGCCGGGGTTGCGCGCGGTGACGCCGGGGTCTGGTACCAAGCACAGGGTCCCCCCAGGTGGTTAAAGGACTTTTGGGGTTGCACGCGGGGACGATGGGGTGTGGTGCATGGTGCAGGGGTAGCCCAGGTGGCACAGGAACTGCCGGGGTTGCGCGCGAGGATGACGGGGTCAGGTACCTGGCGCAGGGGTCCCCCAGGTGGCGCAAGGACTTCTGGGGTTGCACGCGGGGACGTCAGAGTCTATTACCTAGCGCAGGGGAACCCCTGGTGTCGCTGTGCCTGCCAGGGTGGCTCGCGGTGACGCAGGGGTCTGGTACCTAGCACAGTAGCCCCCCCAGGTGGCTTAAGGTCTTTCAGGGTTGCACGCGGGGACGCCAGGGTCTGGTATCTGGTGCAGGGGCCACCCAGGTGTCACATAGTTGCTGGGGTTGCGCGGGGGATGGAGGGGTCTGGTACCTGTCGCAAGGGCCGCCAAGGTGATGCAGGTGCAGTCCAGGAGTCACAGGGACTTCTGGGATGGCGCGCGGGGACGTTGGGGTCTATACTTGAGGCAGGGGCGGCCCAGAAGGCGCAGGGCTGCCGGGGTTGCGCACGTGGACGCCGGGGTCTCGTACATGGCGCAGGGGCCGCCCAGGTGTCGCAGGGGCCGCCCAGGTGTCGCAGAGGCTGCCAGGGTTGCGCACGGTGACGTCGGGTTCTGGTACCAAGCACAGGGGCCACGCATGTGGTTCAAGGACTGTTGGGGTTGCATGCGGGAATGCTGGGGTGTGGTACATGGTGCAGGGTCCGCCTAGGTTGTGAAGGGGTTGCCGGGGTTGTGCGCGGGAACGCCGGGGTCTGGTACCTGGTGCAGGGACCCCAGGTGGTGCAGTGACCGCCGGGGTTGTGCGCGAGGACGCCGGGGTCTGGTACCTGGCTCATGCATCGCCCATGGACCTCAGGCGCTGCCGGGGTTGCGCGCGGTAACACTGGGGTCTTGTACCTGTCGCAGGGGCCGCCAGGGGACGCAGGGGACGCCCAGGTGGCACAGGAGCTTCCGGGAATGCGCGCGATGATGCCGGGGTCTGGTACTTGGCACAGGGGGCGCCCAGGTGGCGAGATGCTTCCGGGGTGGCGCGAGCTGATGCCGGCGTCTGGTACCTGGCGCAAGGGCCTCCCAAATGACGCAGGTGCAGCCCAGATGGCACAGGGGTGTCGGGGTTGCGCACTTGGATGCCGCGGTCTCATACCGGGTGCAGAGGCCGCCTAGGTGGCTCAGGGACTGATGGGTGTCACGCGTGGACGCTGGGGACTGGTACCTGGCTCAGGGGGTGTCCAGGTGGTGCAGTGACTGCCGAGGTGGCGCGCAGGGACGCAGGGGTTTGGTAACTGGCGCAGGGGCCGCCCAGGTGGTGCAGGGCCAGGCAGGGTGGCAGGGGGAACACCGGGGTCTGACCCATAGCGCAGAGGCCGCCCAGGTGGCGCAGAGCCTGCCGGGGAGTTTCGCGGTGACGCCGGGGTCTGGTACCTAGCACAGGGCCCCCCCAGGTGGCTCAAGGACTTTCTGGGTTGCACGCGGGGAAGCCGGGGTCTGGTATCTTGCGCAGGAGCCGCCCAGGTGCCGCCGGGGTTGTGCTTGGGAATGCCAGGGTCAAGTACCTGGAACAGGTGTCGCCCATGTGGCGCAGGAACTGCCGTGGTTGTGCGAGAGGACGCCGGGGTCTGGAACCTAGCACAGGGGGCCCCCGGTGTCACAAGGGGACACTGGGTTCTGCCATCTGTAGCAGGGGCCGCCCAGGTGGCGCAGGGGTTGCCATGGTTGTGCTCAGGGACTCCGGGGTCTGGTACATGGTGCAGGGGCCGGCCAGGTGGCGCAGAGGTTGCCCATGTGATGCAGAGGCCGCCCAGGTTGCACAGTGACATCTGGGGAGGCGTGCGGGGACGCTAGGGTCTGGTACCTGGTGCAAGGGCCACCCAGGTGACGCAGGTGCAGACCACGTGGTGCAGGGGTGCCGTGGTTGCGCACTTGGACGCCGGGGTCTCATACCGCGTCCAGAGGCCGCCCAGGTGTCTCAGGGGCTGCTGTGGTGGCGCGCGGGGACGCCTTGGTCTGGTACTTGGTGCAGGTGCCGCCCAGGAGGCGCAGGGGCTGCCAGGATTGAGCATGTGGACGCCGGGGTCTCGTACATGGTGCAGGGGCCGCCCAGGTGTCGCAGGGACCGCCCAGGTGTCGCAGAGGCTGCCGGGGTTGCGCGCGGTGATGCCAGGGTCTGGTACCTAGCACAGGGACCCCCTGGTGGCTCAAGGACTTTCAGGGTTGCACAAGGGGAGGCCAGGGTCTGGTATCTGGCGCAGGGTTTGCCCAAGGAGCGCAGGGGCTGCCGGGGTTGCGCGCGGTAACATCGGGGTTTTGTAACTCGCGCATGGGCTGCCCAGGGGACCAGAGGCTGCCAAGGTGGCGCAGGGCGTGCTGGGATGGCACGCGGGGAAACCGGGGTCTGACCCCTTGTGCAGGGGCCGCCCAGGTGGCAGGGGCTTCTGTGCTGTTTCACGGTGACGCCGGAGTCTGGTACCTAGCACAGGGGTCCCCTGGTGGCTCAATGACTTTCGGGGTTGCACGCGGGGACGCTGGGGTCTGGTATCTGGTGTAGGGGTCGCCCAGGTGGCGCAGGAACTGCCGTGGTTGTGCGCGAGGACGCCGCGATCTGGTACCTAGCACAGGGAGCCCCCAGGTGGCACAAGGACTTCCGGGGTTGCGCGCGAGGACTCCGGGCTTGGAACCTGGCGCAGGGACTGCCCAGGTGGTGCAGTGACTGCTGGGGTGGTGCGCGGGGACAACGAGGTCTGGTACCTGGCTAAGGGGCATCCCCGTTGCAAGGGGCTGAAGGGATTGCGCAGGGGACGCCGGAGACTGGTACATGGTGCAGGGGTCGCCCAAGTGGAGCGCAGGTACTGCAAGGTTGGCACGTGGTAACGCCGGTGTCTGGTACTTGGTGCAGGGGCCGCCCAAGTGACGAAGGGGGCGCCCATGTGTTTCAGAGGATGCCGGGGTTGCACGCAGGGTCGCCATGGTCGCCCAAGGAATGCAGTGGCTGCCGGGGTTGCGCGCGGTAACATCTGGGTCTTGTACGAGGCGCAGGGGCCGCCCAGAGGCCTCAGGGGCCACCAAGGTGGCGCAGGGACTGCTGCGGTGGTACGAGGGGACTCCGGGGTCTGACCCCTAGCTCAGAGGCACGAGGGGAAGGTGGGGTCTGGTTCCCGGCGAAGGGGCAGCCCAGTTGGCGCAGGGGCTTCCCATGTGATGCAGAGGCCACCCAGGTTGCACAGGGACTTCTGGGGTGGCACGCGGGAACGCCAGGGTCTGGTACCTGGTGCCGGGGCCGCCAAGGTGTTGCAGGCCATTCCAGGGAGGCTCGCAGGGCTGCCGGGATTATGCGCGGGGATACCGGGGTCTGATACCTGGCGCAGGGGCTGCCAAGGTGGACTAGTGACTGCTGGGGTGGCATGCAGGGACACCGGGGACTGACCCCTAGCGCAGAGTCCGCCCAGGTGGTGCAGGGACTGCCGGCGTTGCACGCATTGACGCGGGGGTCTGGTACAGGTGCAGGGTCCGCCCAGGTGGCGCAGGGCCTGCCGGGGTATTTCGCGGTGAAGCCGGGGTCTGGTACCTAGCACAGGGCCCTCCAGGTGGCTCAAGGACTTTCGGGGTTGCACGTGGGGACGCCGGGGTCAGGCACATGGTGCAAGGGTCGCCCAGGTGGCGCAGGAACAGCCGTGGTTGTGCGCGAGGACGCCGGGGTTAGGTACTTGGCGAAGGGGTCTCCTGGTGGCGCAAGGACTTCCGGGTTTGCACGTGGGGACGCCTGGGTCTGGTACCTAGCGCAGGGGTACCCCAGGTGTCACAGGGCCTGCCGGGGTGGCTCGCGGTTATACCGGGTTCTGGTACCTAGAACAGGAGCCCCCCAGGTGGCTCAAGGACTTTTGTGGTTGCAATCAGGGAAGCCGGGGTCTGGTATCGGGCGTAGGGGCCGCCCAGGTGTCGCATAGCCTCCCGGGGTTGCGCACGGGGAGGCCGGGGTCAGGTACATGGCGCAGGCGCCGCCCAGGTGGCGCAGTGACAGCCACTGTGGCGCACAGGGACTTCGGGGTCTGGTACATGGCGAAGGGGCAGCCCAGTTGGCAGGGGATGCCGGGGTTGCGCGCGGGGAGGCCGGGGTTTGGTACCTGGTGCAGGCGTTGCCCAAGGAGCACAGGGACTGCCGGGGTTGGGCGCGGTAACACCGGGGTCTGCTATCTGGCGCAGGGGCCGACAAGGTGGTGCAAGAACTTCCGGGGTTGCAAGCGGTGACTCCCGGGTCTGATACCTGGCGCCGGGGCCGCCCAGGTGGTGCAGGTGCCGCCCATGTGATGCAGGGACTGCCCAGGTGGCGCAGGGGCTACTGCGGTTGCGCTCCGGCATGCCGGGGTCTGGTACTTGGCACAGGGGGGCACCCTAACCCAACACCCAGTCGTCCACGTGCGCAACCCCTGATACCCCTGTGCCTCCTTGGGGGCCGCTGCACCAAGTACCAGACGCCGGCTGCTCACGCTCAATCCTGGTAGTTCCAGCGCCACCTGGGCTACCCCTGCTACAGGTACCTGACTCCAGCGTCCACGCGCACAACCCCGGCAGGCCCTGCGCCACTGGGCATCCCTTGAACCATGTACCAGACACCGGTGTCCCCGCGTGCAACCCCGAAAGTCCTTGAGCCCCTGGGGGGCCCCTGTGCTAGTTTCCGGAGTCACCGTGAAAAACCCGACAGCCCCTCCCACCTAGGTGGCCCCTGCACTAGACCCCGGCGTCCATGCCTGCCACCCCAGCAGCCCCTGAGCCGCCTGGGTGGCCTCTGCACCCGGTATGAGACCCTGGCGTCAAAGTGTGCATCCCCGGCACCCATGAGCCACCTGGGCTGCACCTGCATCACCTGGTCAGCCCCTGTGCCAGGTAGCAGACCCCGACGTTACCGCGTACCACTCCGGCAGATCCTTTGCACCCTGGGCGACCCCTGCGCCAGGTACAAGACCCCAGCGTTCAAGTACGCAACCCCGGCAGTGCCTCGCCACCTGGGCGCCCCCTGAGACAAGTACCAGACCCCGGCATGCCTGAGAGCAACCGCAGCAGCCCCTGCGACACCTGGGCGGCCCCTGCATCACATGGGCGGCCCCTGCACCACCTGGGAGGCCCCTGTGCCAGGTATCAGACCCCGGCGTCCCTGCGCGCAACCACGGCAGTCC
>PVJS01048033.1:0-15208 GCA_004027185.1 Glis glis
GGCTGTGGTGATGGGGGGAGTAGGCTGTGGTAGTACATTGTTTGAGCCAAATAAAACACAGAGGGGGCCACTTCTCATATACAGCCACCAGTGTGTGAACTCTTATCTAGTCTGCAAATGAAAATTTCATCAATTTTCATTTCTGGGACATTCAATTTATTGTTTAGCCTCTATGCTCTTAGGAGAAACCAGGATGTATATCATAAACCATGTTTATAATAGAGGAAATTAGAAGACAAAATAGAAAAAAACCCACCTTTCTTTCATTAAAAAAAACTATGACATGAAAAGAACATATTTACATAATAATGCTACAAACAGAACCTCACATGTAAATATCTGGCTTGTGGTTTCCGACCACTTATAATGGCAGCTTTATTGTACCGCTTGAAAGCAAACCACAGAAACACTTTCATGTCAGGGGTGATCAGGCTTTAAGCACGGAGACACACCGCACGTGCTCACGGGCTCCATCAGCTCTTCCCATCCTCAGCTATGACTCTGCAATTACCATTCCCTGATAGTTGGAGAATTTTAGGGAAGAAAGTATGTCAATTACAATGTACTCCATGGAGCTAGGATTTGAAGCTTTGAGGATGTGACAGCAAAATGTCTTCTCCCAGAGAGAAAAGTCCCACCCTCCATGTTGGCAGGAAGAAAAGTGTCAAGAAATTCATGTTGATGAAAAAAATGGCTATTGTCATTTTGCTGAAGATCATGAAGACACAGTCATTGTTCGGAGGGAATTTACATAAATCCAGATGAGGAAATTTACCTGGATTAAGAACAATAATCCTTTCTTTTCTACATTTTTCTTGGCGTGCATTGGTGATTAAACTTGAAAAGACTCCAAAGGAGTAAAAAATACCACCACTGACAAAACTAATGCTGCATTACAAATTTAAAAGCACATTACTTCATCAGCAGCAATTTTTCTAGAAATACTTTGTGGCATTCTCAAAAAAATAAAGATGGGTGGAAAAGATGTTTCAAATAAAGTTTTAGGCTTCAGGAATGCTTTCTGTAGAGAGTGTATGAGAAGATATAACATTAAAACATCAAAGTTTTACTCCACAGTTTCTGTAGGCTGGTTTTGGGACAAATGTGCTGAAGAGACAATTCAGCATGCCACTTAGAAAAGGGCTATTTTCTGCATATTTCAAGCATTAAAGTCTACGACCATGTGAACTGCCACTATCACACGCATCCAGGAGGTTTCAGAGCTGCGATGACTTGATCCGGGCTGGCATGAAGCTCACTGCTCCAAAGGACAGAGAATTCGTGGCGTCTAGTTTTGTGTAACGCTACAGGTCACTTGCTCATTGGTCTGTCTGTGTTTCCTTTCATTTGTTTCTAATAAAACTCCTGGAGAACAAAGTTTCTGTTTGACATGACTTCTTTGGAATTCTGAAGGGCCTCACCAGGGCTTTCTGGCTACGCTATGACCATTGCCTAATGGATTGCAGATACATTTCAGCTTAGGCTTCAGAACGGTACCCCAGAAATACACAAAATAACATATATTCTATATCCTGAGTCTCAGTTTGAACAACAGCCAGCATGTTAGGGAAAAGTAGAGATGGAGAAGACTTATCAGCTGTCGGCCTCACCCTCCCCTACTTTTCTCAGTATAGTCAGCTCTCCAACCTTTATCTGAATTAGCCCACTATTGGGGTGACTGACTACTTCTCATAGGAAATTATACTAGGGTCAAGGAGACCTTGCTGCTATTAATTTTATCTTTCTGTATAAAATTCCAAGGGTTTAATTTAATATAATTCATCCTAAAGTCAATCTACTTATAACTCATTTCTATTCAGCTTGCCATGATTAAGTCAGGGAACAAGATTATGTGTCTCACACAGCACCTGGCAGATTTTACGCTCCTTCAATATTAGTTTCTTACCTTTAAGTATTTCATCTCAAGTATCGCCAGAGTTTAACTTGGAAAAATGTGATATGTTCTCTGAACTCTTTCCTGGTTACTTTAGGTCAGTATCCTCAGAGGCGCAGGGCTGAAAACTTTCATTGGTGCTTTCTGGCTCCCTCCCTTCATCCCTGCTCCTGTGTTGCCACCCCTCCACAAATTAGTTTTATCCTGAGTGAGGTCTATCACAGATTTCCTTAATCCCATGTGGCTTCAATTCTTTGGACTGTTGATAACTTCATTATTTTCAATAGTCTCTAAATGTTTACGTATAACATAGATCACAGTCATGGGGATAAACAGAAAACAGACAACATTAAATGGGAGGCCACACTTTGTGGATGCACACATAATCCAACTCAGTGCCCAAGAGATAGGCTTAGAAACCTCTCAGTATTCACAAGAGCAAATATTAACGAGTGCCTTGCAATGAACTGTTTAACCACTGTGTTTCTCAGGAATTGATTTTTTTTTTTTTTTTGGTACTGGAGATTGCACCCAGGGGCATTCTACCTCTGAGCTATATCCCCAGACCTTTTAATTTCTTTTTATTTGGAAACATGGTCTCACTAAGTTGCTCAGGCTGGCCTCAAACCTGCCGTCCTTCTGTCTCAGCCTCCCAAGTACTGGGATTACAGATATACACCACTGTGCTGGGCTAGGAATTGAAATTCCTTTTTGCTCCAAGTGTTTTGCTCTTCTAACACCCTAGAACAGGATATCCTATCCCCATTTCATCAAAATTCCAATTCAAACCAATTCTACAGGTGGTAGTGTGTGATGTCCCTGCGCCATGCCCTCTATGAGAGAGCAGACATCAAGCAATGAGACACACAGCCACCAGTCTCCTGGGTTACAGCTGAATGGGGAAGAGGGACACTTACCAGGTCACTGTGCACATGACCAGCATCTCTGAAGGGGAGTATAGGTCAGGGCCACTGGTGGGGGCTGTGTAGGTCGTGTGGTGCCCAAAGATTCCACCACCTGCCTCTTAAACTTTGTCAATTTAATATTTCTCTGGATGGTTTTCTGACAGATGGCACCAGAGTGACCTGCTCTAATAAAATAAATGTATTACAATAATTTGCAGATGGGCAGAAATAAAGTTAACACGAGAAAGAGCTGTCTTTTTCTAATTCAGAAAAATGGCACCATGTGAATGAGAGGAGGGCCTGTGTAGTGTGGGAAGAGTGCGGAGAATTGGGCTGTTTAACTTAGTCTAAAAGCCAGGAAAGGCCTCCTGAGGAAGAGGGGTTCCTGCCACGAGAAGGATTAGCAGTTTAAAATTTTGTTACAAACGCCACAGAACTTCTTTCTTTTAGTGGATTTCTGGTATAATAGATACTTTCCCAGAAAACATATTCATAAATTGCAGTTGGCTCTGTAGTTAATTTGCAAGTGAGCAAAAGTGCTAAGAACCCAGAGCTCTGAGAAGAGAAGCTGCTCACATCTAGATCTCCATTTGTGGCTTCTGACAAACTCCTGTACCCGCTTCTTAAAATGTGTTTTGTCTTTGTTCATTATGTGGAAATTCTGGTATTTTCTAACATGTTTCAAGAAGGAAAATGTGGAGGAGTGGAAGGGCATTGCTGCTAATGGCTGAACAAATGAGCCGAGAGGATCCTACCTTTCTGCTCCCTGCAAATGAACAATGATGTGGATAAGAACACTCAAAGGCATTTCCTGAATTGGTTCATCCAGTTCAGAGAATTTAACCATAGCCATTTTTGGGGCATGAGAGTAAACTCCATTATAAAAAAAGTGCACTTTGTTTATATGTAATAATAATAATTATAAACCACAGTGACAATAGCTAGTGTCATCATATGTCAAATGCTCTTCTTTGGTGGTTGAGTTTACTCCAGTCTTCCAAACAACCTTTTAAAGTAGGAACTAGCTGGGTGTGGTGGCGCACACTTGTAATCCCAGTACTTGGGAGGCTGAGACAGGAGGATCGCAGGTTTGAGGACAGCCTCAGCTACTTAGTGAGGCCCTCTGCAACTTAATGAGACCCTGTTTCAAAATAAAGAATAAAAATAGTGCTGGGGGTATAGCTTGGAGGTAGAATGACCCTGGGTTCAATCCCCAGTGCAAAAAAATAAAAAGTAGGAACTATTTTTACTCCCATTATACAGCTTTGTGATGTGAGGCATAAATTGGTTTAAACAACTTGCGCCTGGTCACAGAGCTTGCCAGGGGCAGGACTGAGGTCCGAGCCCTGGCAGTGTGTCCCCGGGCTTTGCGCTCTTGATCATTCTACTACTACCTGGTTTATTGAGGCGATTGCCAGCCTAGGCTCTAGAGAAAATGGAAACCTTTGAGCTTTCTTAATTAATGGAAATGCAAACACGAATCAATATCTAGAATTAACCACACTGCTAGCATAACTAGCATTTAATCAGAATAAACTTTAAGACCTATTATTCATTGAGAAAGACCTTTAACAACAACAACAACAACAAATAGAGTGGTGACATGAAGAAACCAAGGCTCCAAACATTTTCAAAACAGGTGGTGCTGTGGCTGGGCACTCAGATCACCTATGAGCCAAGGTTGCTCTCGTTGTACGGTCTCCAGTGCTTTGCATTGATGAGTTCTTTGGGCTGAGTCTCTGGCATGATGTAACTGCTTGTAAGCATTGTCTAAAGGTTTTCTGCAGAAACCATTGTCCCGTTATAAAAGCATCTGTGCTCAATAGGTTTTGGAGACCTGGTTTATTGCATCTGCCTCTGGAGATTCACAGTGGCAGGGGCCTATCCCAGGGTCCCATGAAGCCCTCACACTACTGAAACCTGTGTAACTCTCTAAATCACAAACTGCAGAAACCTGTCTGGTTATGGAATTCTTTGTTTCTTAGAACATCTGTGAATTGGCATGTAAAAATAATGTTTGAGAAGTGCTCCCTGCAGTGTACATGTCAGCGAGGAACAGAAGACACACAGAGGGGGAAGGAAGGATAGAAAGGACGATGGCTCAAGACAGGAACATGTGAGGGGAAAGCGAACTGAAACCCCCACATGCCTACCACAGTGCTCCTCGCTACCTGCCCTTACATTAAGAAATAGAAAGGAGCTTGATTATGTTAGACAGAACAGCAGGTCTGACATATTAGCAATCATATGTGTAACAAGACTAGTACACATCTTTACCCCCTCAATCTCTCATTACTTCTAGAAAAGAGAAAAAGGAACACAGTATGCTGGTGTGAACCAGACCATTGAAGGCAAGGGTGGAAGGTGGAAGAAAGTGCCCTTTACTTGGACTGAAGGTTTAAAGGTTTTTAAAGTATTCTGAATATTAAGTATTCTAAATTTTTGTTTAATGTGAAAAGCTTTAAAAGATAGGATAAAAATCAGAAAAGAATATACAATTCCCCATGTATAGAAAAGTGTGGACTCTACTCTTTCTGCCTATCTGTAGACCCAGCTATTTGTTTTGAGGCTATTTTCCCTTTTACTTCAGATTGTCTAAAGTTTTTGGAATCTTTCTAAAGGGTACTGGTGTAGTGGGGAGCTATTCTAGGATAAATCCTCCAATCACCAGCAGTCTCTTCCATCCACAGCACCTCACAACAACTTCAATTTCAGCTCTGGAGTGCTGTGGCAATATTACTTATATTACTGTGTGAAAAGATTGTAAAGGGGGAAATGATTTGTGTTTGAGGCTATAAATTCACTTCTTTGAATCATTTAAAATAGTCATAGAGGAGGTAGCCAACCATAATCCCAACTAAGAACACCAAAGAAAAATTACCTGCAGCCTTAAGAAAGGCCATGGGGTTCCAAGTTCAAAGGTGGGCAAATCGGCCCTGCAGGGGACTCAGGAGAACAGGACACTATTTTTGAGTAGAAGGCTGGAAAACCTAAGATTCTGGCTCTTAATGAACAAGTCTTGGCAGGATGGGCCGATTCATAGACAGCATCAATGAGGTCTATGAGGGTTATTACTGCTGACCCTCAGTTCTGGCAACTTCCAAATTCTCCTCTCAACTCTCTCCCCACCAAAAAGGAAAAAGAAAGTTTCCTAAAACTAGGAAACATGAAATAAATGGAGAGTTTCAATACAATGTGGTGCACTGAACCCTCCACCAGGTATCTATCTGATATGCCTGGACTCTTTTTCCTGCAGCTCCTTTGTGGAAACTGAGCACCAAACAGTAAGAAACAAAACTAAAGATCAGCACTAAACACAGTCAATCTGAAGAATAACACAAGATTTTCAAGATTGACAATAAAGTCAATCTGAAGAATAATGCAAGACTTTCAGAATACCTGAAAAGATCCCAACTTGACAATCTAACAAGATATTTTATGTTACTTCTTAGATTTTGAGAAGGCAAAAAACCTAGAAAGAATGTTCATGAAATGTGTTCTATGCAGTAAATAGAAGATATACTCAATTTGCTCATTTTATTGGGATGTTAAAAATAGCAAATGACTACATAAATTCTTTCCTCTTTAGGGGAGTATTGGTATGGGGATTTTTAACGATTTCTAGAAAGTGAAATAAGTGTTCTTTGTAAAATATTCTACTATCACACATCATGAAAATATTTTTAAAGCATTTTCAAAGATTTTTTTATTTTTTGGTGGTATGGAGGATTGAACACAGGGGCATCCTACCTCCGAGCTACACCCCCAGCCCTATTTTTTAATCTTTATTTTGAAACAGGGTCTCACTAAGTTGCGGAGGGCCTCACTAAGTAGCTGAGGGTGGCTGTGAACCCGGATCCTCCGGTCTCAGCCTCCCAAGTACTGGGATTACAAATGTGTGCCACCACACCAGGCTGCATTTTCAAAGATTAAGAAGGGGAAGCTACTTTCAAAGGAAAATGAAATTCTCTTTGAATATGCATTACTTCAGTTTAAGCTATGCTTTCCTTAAGAATATAATATTTTAGGGGAAACATTAAAATTGGGATATGTGAAACATGATATGCTTGATCTAATTGTTTGCAATGACTATCAACTTGTTTCTATTTCAATGAAGGTTCTAAACTCACAGAATTTTAGAAACACGCTGTTTCCATAGCAGCAGATAAAGAAAAAAACCAAAAAGATTTTATTGATTTTAACAGGGCTTAGAAAATTTGTTCTCCTTCTTAGCAGTGATTTTTGCTCCTTTTTTAATAAGTCTTTAGCAAAATCTCACGTGGCTCTTTTCTAAAGGTAGTCAGTAAGTCATATAAATCTTGAAAGGAGGCCATTGTAACACTACTGTAAAACTGCACACTCTTATGGCAATGTAGAATAACCAATATTTAATTTTTGTGTCAAAGAGATGTTAAACTATGAATTCAAGATCAGACATCAAAGACTCTACCTATAATGTCAGTTTAACATGTGAAGAAAATATAACTGCAGTACAAATGCTTTTTAGATGATCCATTGATATATAAAAACACAGTATAAACTGGGTGTGGTGACGTACACCTATAATCCCAGTACTCGGGAGGCTGAGACAGGAGGATCACAAGTTTGAGGCCAGCTTCAGCAACTTAGCAAGACCCTGTTTCAAAATAAAAAATAAAACAAAAAGGCTGGGGGTGTAGCTTGGAGGTAGAATGCCCCTAGGTTCAATCCCCAGTAAAACACACGCACACACACACACACACACACACACACACACACAGTATAACATTTTCAAATACTATTAACTTATTAAGATACAGACAGTGAGACTTAGGTTTTAAAATGTAAATGGTATAGCTACAAAATGCAAGTTTCTTCATCATTAATATATCAGTATGATGATGATAACTGAAATTTGAAGCATAACTCTATGTGAACATGCTAAGAGAACAGACTTTCTTCTTTTGTGTTGTATGTTTTTTGCCAATTATCCTGATCTCATAACATGTCTATTTGTCAAAACACAGAAAAATGGCCCACCTGTAACAGACATACAGCCTAGTGGTGCGATGAGCGTAATAGGGGCAAATCCATAGGCTGCGAAGTTCCCTGTCTCTCCCACGGCCATCAACAGGACTCCACTCCACCAAAGCATGCTCTTGAAGTATGGCCTTGGGTGCTCTTGTTGTGCCAACTGAAGATGAGAATATTTCTGGAAATAAATCAGAATGTAAATAAGAAAACAATTCTACCCAACTAAAATGTGCTTTGAAAGTTTAGGTCCCACAAATTTGCATCATGGCCTTTAAATGTATTTGCAAATTATTATAGAGTAATTATTATGATTTCCTATTTGTCCCAAACATGTTAACCACCGAAGCAACTCATATTCATATAGTATCTTATAGTTTGAAGGACCTTGGTTCAGTCAATATTCTCAGTGCTGTAATCCAAAACAACTGACCACGCAATTTAAAGGAAGGAAGATTTACTTGCTCACAATTCTGGAGATTTCAGAGGTTCAGTCCATGTCAGGCCGGGTCTGCAGAGCTCAGGGAATGGTGGTGGGAAAAAGAGAGAGGGAGAGAGCAAGGCTCTGCTCTCACATCATGGAGGCCAGAAGCAAGAAAGAGAGGAAGGGGAGGAGGGCCTATAATCCCCAAGGCTGGATTCCCAGGGACCCCACCTCAGCAACCAAGCCCTGCCTCCAACATGGCTGCCTATTCTCCGTGAGGTCTTGGGGAACATTTTAGATCCAAACCATTACAGACCTTATTAAATATGCACATTGCTTTATTCTCATAACAAATCCTTGTTACTACTTAAAGATGTGGTGTATGTTAAGAAGATAAGAGACTTTTAGAACACATGTCAAAACATTTCTTCTAGAATGTCAAATAACTCCAGATAACAAAACAAACATTAGTGAAATAAAGATAAATTATTAAAAAGAAGCTTTTTGAAAGGAATTCAGATTTATGGGTCAAAGTACCTATCACAATTAACATAGCAGGGCACAATACTTTAGTAACAGGGAATGGGGGGGCAGTCTGACTCATATCTGGTTTGAATATTTCTTTGTATTTAAAATACATATGTAAGCCAGGCGTGGTGGTGCATGCTTGTAATCCCAGTACTTTGGGAGGCGGAGACCGGAGGATCCAGGTTCGCGGCCAGCCTCAGCTCTCTCTCTCTCTCTCTCCCCCTGTCTCTCTCTCTCTCTCTCTCTCTCTCTCTCTCTCCTTAGTGAGGCCCTCTGCAACTTCGTGAGACCCGGTTTCAAAATAAAGTATAAAAAAATAGGGCCGGGGGTGTAGTGCGGAGTTAGAATGCCCTCAGGTTCAATCCCTGGTGCCGCAAAAAAAAAAAATGCATATGTAATGGGCTGGAGATGTAGCTTGGTGGTAGAATGCTTGCCTAGCATGTGCAAGATCCTGGGTTTGATCCCCTAGCACTGCAAAAACAAACCAAGCTAACAAATTAACTATATATATATATATATGTATGTATATTTCTGAAAAACTGGCCATTAAATAAAGACATTTCCTCTAATGATTTTATGATAACTAAGCATACTTATTTACAAGAATTGTGTATAATTCCAGATTACTTAAACTTTTGAAAAGAAAATAATAAAAGTACTAGAAGAAAAAAATTGAATATCTTTAAAAATATTGGTGTAAGGAACACCTTCCTAAGTGTGATACAAAATTCAGAAACCAGAAAAATCAAATATTTTACTGCATTAAAAAACTTGTATATAGAAAAAATACTATGAACAAAATTAAAACACAAACAATAGATCAGAGTGGGAGAAAACACTTGTAATACATATAATGACAAAAGTTTAATGCTACTAGTATTAGAGAATTCCTACAAGTAAATGAAAAAAAAGCATCCAGGAGATCTTATACAAAGGATGTGAAATAGTAACTTATAGAAGTAAAATTACAAGTGAAAAAGATTCTTAATCTCATGAGTAATCAAAGAAATATAAAAGATTTGAAACAATGAAATGCCATTTGCATCTATCAGATGCCTTTCTCTGCCATCACCAAATAACTAATGATATACAGCACTGAGACAACCAAACTGCTGTATGAGTATAACGTGGTACAACCCATGTAGAAATCAGTTTGGCTGGTCCTAGCAATGTGTGTGTGTGTGTGTGTGTGTGTGGTACTGGGGATCAAACCCAGTGGTGCTCAACTGCCAAGCCCCAGCCCTCTTTAGTTTTTGTTTTGAAACAGGGTCTCACTAGGTTGCTGTGAGTCATGCCAAGTGGCTGAGGCTGGTCTTGGAACCTGCGTGTAATCCTCCTGTTTCAGCTTCCCAAGTCCTGAAATTATAGGCATGTGCTACCACACCCGGCTTCCCTAGTAATATTTAAAATGATGCTATCCTTTGACCACTAGAATACATACATATGTGTGTGTTACATATTTTTATATAAACATATAGAGATATACTCAATTTATTGTTATTTGTAATAGCAAAAACCAACTCATAAGTCCTAAAGGATAATTAGGACTTATGGGATAGTTTTGCTATTTAAAAGGATGATTATATACATTTGGAACATCCACCCCAATAGACACATGCTGCTTATGCATAGAAATTGATTTGGGAAGAAATGCATAATCAATAGTGGTTACTTCTGAGCAATGAGGGGAATGTCACTTTTTTCTTTTACATGCCTTGAATTATTTTCTATAAGTGCTATAGTTTGGGTCTGAAATGTCTCCCAAAGGCCCAGGCTTTAAAGGTGTGGTCGCCAGCTTTGGGTGCTCTTGGGAGGTGATGGACCCTTTAAGAGATGGGACCTATTTGTAGGAAGGAAATGAGGTCACTAGGACATGCCCTGAAGGGGATATTGGGACCTTGGTGCCTCTCTCTTTCTCTCTATCTCTCTCTCTGTCCCTCCTCCCTCCCTCTCTTTTTCTTTCTTGGCTACCATGAGATGAATAGGACTCCCCTATGCACTCCCAACATAATATACTCTGCCTCCACAGGCCCAAAACAGGGCCAAACAAGAACTGAAACTGTGGGCCAAACTAAACCTTTTCCTTTATTAGCTGATTTTCTCATGTATTTTGTAAAAGTGATAGAAATCTAACACAATAAGGAAAATAATTTATTTTTTAGTTTTTCCAGTAATAAATACATTTCTTAGCAATTGTTAAAATTATATTAGTTCAAACTATGTACCTGCATCTGTCTGATACTCTATACCCCAATATGATGTAAAATTTACAATGCACCAAATAAAAAAATTATATTAGGTCATATTCTAGCAAGGGTTTGTATAAAATTATATTAACATTCTGGGAGATATTTCAATGTTCAGGTTTATATGATTCAATAGTTTCAGAGACTGCATTGGTTTTATTCAATTCCAAATGGATTCATTAAATGATTTAAAATTTTTATTTAATTCATGATTTGGTTTAAAATTAATATTTCAGTTTTGAGTTTAACACATTAGCAATTCTTCTAGGTTTCTAATTCGTGTTTCAGTTAAAGATCCTATTTTATATTCTATATTCTTTCTTTAAAAACTTTATTCCATACAGATATATTTAACAGTATCTTAAAGAAACAAACAAATAAAAAAACCTTGTACCCTTACAAACTCCTAAAAAAATGTTTGTACCCCAGCTGGGAGTAAAGGCTATAAAAGAGATCAAGATGTCTAAAGTCAAATCAGGTGATTCATCCATTAGACATAGTAGACATCCTGTCTACAGTCCATGGTACTGTTAGAGACCAACACAAACATTTAATTTCTTTTAAAATGAGAAAAAGAGCCGGGTGTGGTGGCACACGCTTGTAATCCCAGTACTTGGGAGGCTGAGACCGGAGGATCCGAGTTCGCGGCCAGCCTCAGGTACTTAGTGAGGCCCTCCACAACTTAGTGAGATCCGGTTTCAAAATAAAGAATAAAAAAATGGGGCTGGGGGTGTAGCTCAGAGGTAGAATGCCCCTGGGTTCAATCCCAGTACCGCAAAAAAAAAATAATAATAATAGTAATAAAATGAGAAAAAGGAAAAAATGAATGCAATGCAGCTTGGATTATATTTGTCTTTATCTCAATTAGGTAAAAACTATTTTTTTTCTATTTTTTACGGAGGAAAGAGCCACAAAGGCCAAAGTGCCCAAGTCCCATGAAAGTCACAGTGTGTCCCCCGATCAAACGAGAGAGTCAGAAAAATAAGGTTTTCCTTACCTGAATATTTAGGGAAATGCTAATTACCAAGTTTCCTAAAATGGCCAGCAAAACTCCAAAAAGGTGAATCTGTGAAAGAAAACATTTTCTTTAAATAATAGTTTCATACTTGTAAAATATTTACTGAAAAACCAAAAGACAAATTTAAGTTGCTATATTCACTCACTCATTCATTCATTCATTTTTCACTTATTCATTCATCCATTTGCCAGGGTAGGTTTGGAATGTGCATATGGTTTAATTAGGATTAGTTTTTCACTTTAATCAAATATTAATTTTTAGAAATAACTCAGTACTAGCCAGGAGTGGTGGCGCACGCTTGTAGTCCCAGTACTTGGGAGGCTAAGAACAGAGGATCCAGGTTCACCGCCAGCCTCAGCTACTTAGTGAGGCCCTCTGCAACTTAGTGAGACCCTGTTTAAAAATAAAGAATAAAAAAAATAGTGCTGGGGGTGTAGCTTAGAGGTAGAATGTCCCTGGGTTCCATCCCCAGTACCAAAAAAAAAAAAAAAAAAGAAAGAACTCAGTCCTTTACTGAATTCTCTAGGTATTTGTCTTCCTCACTCACTAAAATAAGGAAAATAGTTATCAGCTGTCACTTTTCCCCACTAAAATGCTTCTTGTTTATCCTTTCTGTTCATTTTCTTTTAATATATTTGGAAGGACTGTTGTATGAAAGAAAGATCATTAGACTAAAGGAAAATCTAAGCTGGAGATCTGCTATTTTCTAACTGGTGACCTTGAACAAGTTATTTCACTTCCCTGGACTAGGACGAAGGAGGCGTTGGAGAAGATGTTTCTGGAAACCCCCTTACCTCTACCATTCTAGGATCTCCACTAGGGAGATGCTACATGTTCCCACCATTCCCCCAAGCAAGAATCCACAATGTCTCTCTGAAGTTGGTTGTATAAAATATAAAACTGCTATTCTAGCTCCCATAATCTGCCCTCTCCTGGCCACCCAACTGTTCATGGCACACTTGACTTGCTTCCCCTTTCTCAGGTAACAGACACACACCACTCTCAGGTCAGATGGGACACTGGTTCATGCCACTCCACTCCCCTGGGCAGAGTAGCTCTCTCCCCCAGCCCCCTCCACTCAGACTTCACCCCTGGGCCTGCAGTGGGCCACCTCCTTGAGACTGACCATCTCAATTCATCTACTTCCTTAGATTCTAAATGGTAACTATCCCTTATTCTTTGATATTGTCATGCGTGTCATGAGCTGTACAAAGAGAAGGCAAATTCTCTGAGGGAGGAGAATCAAGTCTTAAGCTTCTATTGAGTCTTCTACAACATCTACTATATGAAATAAGGAGTTTAACTAAGAAGAGCTTAAAATTATATGATGGCTTAAATAAGAACTACAAAGGTTAAAAATAAGTTCTTACACATTGCACATATTTATCATAGAAGCTCATGAATTATTTGATGACTTCAAAAGATACATTTGCTGCTCCTATCTCAGTACAAAGGTAAAATATCCTCTGTAATTATAAATTAGCAATGATACAAGGAATCTTCCCCTCTTTTATTCTACAGTACATAACTTCTAGCTAGCTTCAAATTCCAAGAAGCTATTTGAATTACAAATGAACACTACAACCACAAGAAATCCTTTTCAGAATGCAAAATGTCTTTGAAGTTTTAAAGCTCTATTACATGAGCTGAAATGAAATTCAGCATTTAAAAAATGAAGCAGAAAAGTTGAAAACTCATTTTATAGTTGATATATAATATTCATGGTCTTTAATCAGTTAAGAATTTTCTTTTCCTAATAAAGGCACTTGGCACCAATTTTGATCACAATTCCTCATGGGAGAATAATTGTATCACAATACAATGTGCTGTTTCCATGCTTTCTACTTACAATCTAATGCATTTGGCAATAATCATGAAAATAAAAATTCGAAAGAAATTTGGCATTGAATAGATAATTATGAAAATCTTCCATAATTGTAAAAGTAAATTGTTGAATAGAAATAACCGACTTCAAAATTCTTTAAATCATTCTCTGGACAGTTCGAATGACATCAGGCTGGGTGTTTAAAAATTGGTGGCAGAATTTGGCAATGGTTTCTTGGGTATGACACAAAAAGCACATGCAACAAAAGGAAAAATAGATAGGTTGGACTTCAGCAAGATGAAAAACTTTTGTGCATCAAAGGACACTGTCAACAGAGTGAAAGGGCAGTCAATGGGATGGGAGAGAACATTCCAAATCACATATCTAAGTAGGGGTTGACACTCAGTATACTGTATGTGTAAAACGCCTTCAGCTCAAAACAACAACAAAGTAAACAACCTGATTTGAAAATGGGTGAAGGATTCAAATAGATATTTCTCCGGAGGACATAGAAATGGCCAATAAGCACATGAAAAGATGCTCAACATCACTAGACATTAGGGAAAGGCAAATCCAAACCACAGTGATGTACCAAGTGAGATGCACAACAAGTAACATGGCTACAGTCAAAAACCCAGATAATAACAAGTCTCAGCACGGATGAGGGTAAATCAGAACCCTCACACGCTGCTGGTGGGAATGTAAAATGGTATAACGACTCTGGAACACAGTTTGTCTTGCAGCTCCTCAAGATATTCATCATGAAATTTGTATATGATTCAGCAATTCCACTTCTAGGTAGATATCCAAGAGAAATGAAAACATATGTAAACACAAAAACTTGTATACAAATGTCCATAGTAGATTTCTTTATAATAGCCCAAAGTGCAAATGACCCAAATGCCTGTCAACTGATACGTGAATAAACAAAATGTGGTACAGCTGTACTATGAAATATTATTTAGCCATAAAAAGAAATGAAGTTCTTCCTCCACATCCCATTCTGCTCCCCCTCCACACTCCCTGTATGTGTTAGTAAGCTTGGTAGTGATACCTCTGTATATGGACATAGCATTATTTAAACTGTTTCCTTCCTCAGGAAGCCTCCTTTCCCCCTCCCCCTCCCTTCTCCAATCCCCTTCCACTATTCTGCTGTGCTTGTATGTTTGTATCAGGTTGAATATCACTATCATGTGTAATTACAATGCACCAATGAAAGTATGTAAAAAAGGAATGAAGTACTGACACATGCTATAAATGGATGAATCTTAAAAAGCTTGTGCTAAGCCGGGCGTGGTGGCGCACGCTTGTAATCCCAGTACTTTGGGAGGCGGAGACCGGAGGATCTGGGTTCGCAG
>PVJS01048034.1:0-15208 GCA_004027185.1 Glis glis
ATGCACACATTGCACATTTAGCCCTCCCTCCAATCCCACCCTATTCCCTCCCCCTTCCCTCCCTTTCATGCTCCAGATAGTGATTGAGTCTTACAGGTTTGTGTATGTACATCATGTGCTATAGTGTGTTTCCCTCCACTCCCCGCCCAACTCCCTCAGTTAGGTCACCTTCTTTGTCCATCTAAAGATTTCTTCTTCCTTTCTAAGTCCCTTCTACGTCCCATTACACACAGATGTGAATGGGTTTTAAATAAAAGAAGTATTAGCTTATAGAGGCTAATGAACAAAAGCATGTATTTTATCTTTCTAAGCAATGGCCTATTATGATGAACTACCTATTTAGTTAGGCATTCAGCAAACTCCTAAGATCCATTCATAGTTTCCATCCCCATTGAGTTTCCCCAGGCCTTCTGAAATTAATTCCACAAATGGCCACTGGGTGCTCACTCTGTATCAGGGCTGGGACCAGGCAGGGGGATTTAGAATACCCAAAGAATCAGTCCCTGCTATCTGTATATTCACCTTGGGGTGGGGAGACATGAGGGACATATTTCAATATGTGTCTAAAAATTTAAATGCCCAAACCCAGGACTATATGACGGTAATAATTATGTTTATTGATTTTTTTTTTTACTGTGCTCAGGTCCTGTGCTTACTGTGTCACATTTTTATAGAATTTTTTGGTAGCAGATAATATTAGTTCCATCCTCATTTTACTGATAAAAAATTGGGCTCAGAGAATTAAATAACTTGCCTGAGGTTATAATACTTAAACATGGTGGGCTCAGGATGAGGTACACATACACATGCGCGCGTGCGCACATGCACACACACACACACGCACACACACACACACCCACATACCCACACACACAGGATGTGTCTATAGCTTTTAACCACTGCCTACACTGATTCCTACTTTATATCTTGGTGAAGAGAGATTCTTTTCATCTGAAGGGACAGGAAGTTATGTTCTTTTATGGGATGAATGATTGTGTCCCTCTACATTCACAAATTAAAGCCCTAACCTCAAATATGCTGGTATTTGGAGGTGACTGGGGTTTGATTCGGTCATGAGGGTGGGACCCATATTAATGCCCTATTAGGAACACCAGGGAGATCATTTATTAGAGAATAAATGCATGCACCAATATCATGTACCTAGGAAAGTCCATGTGAACAAATACCGAGAAGGCGGCTGTGTGCAAGGCAGGGAACGAGCCCGCTCCGGCACCTGACCGGGCTTGCACCCTGATCTCAGAGTTCTGGCAGCCAGGACTGTGACAGATAAGTGTCATGCTGAAGCCACCTAGTCAGTGATATTCTGTCATAGTAGTTCAAACAGACTAAGATAGGATTGTATTTTTATACAGTTTTCTTGGTACATTGCAATTATACATTGGAATGCGGTTCAGAGTGATAGAGACGTACCTGCACACAGCACCTGCATTATCGCTTTCGACTAAGATCAAGTGTGAAAAGAGATGCAGGACACAGAGTTCTCTCCCCCACACGGAGCCCTTATCTCTTGTCAGTGGCAAATTCTCTTGGATGCAAAAGGTTTACAGGGGATGACCTTGTGACAAACTCCTACAGGGCAGCACAGGGAGCTGGGCCAAGCAGAGAGACAGGTGATGGTCGCCGGATTCCTGGAGCTGAGATGGTCCTCCGATAAGGAGGCAACTCTTACTCAGGACAAGTTTCAGAGGAGCACTCTGCTGAGGGCTGTGTCTGTCCACAGTGCCAGCTACAGAGGAAGGAGGGCACCCAGCCCAGGAAGGGTCTTGACAGGACAGCCCTGCATAGCCTATCCCTCTGTCCTCCATCTCCCGGATTACCCCCACCAGGTTTCCATGTTTGTTTTAAAATGCAAATCCAACCACAAAGGCATCTGTGTGCACTTTCCTGAGTGATAGGACACTCAAATTTTAAAGTAAAATTTGAAAGAACCTCACCAGGTGTTTAGAGCCTCACAGAAACTCCTGCTGATTGAAGTCTCACCTTCTCCCTGCTGCTCTCTCAACTTCAACTTTCAGGAAGAAAAATCAGGTTGGATTCTCTGCATCATTTTCCACGAGCAGATAACCACCTTGAGCAAAATAATCTACAACTTCCAAAATTCTGGTAAAGCTGGTGTTTATAAACTGAAGGCAGGTGTTTAGGACATTACACAGTAAATGGTGACTAAATGATGCCAAAGTTCACTCATTTATACTACGGTACAAATCAGGTCTCTGCCTTTTTGTTCTTCAGTGCTGTTGCGTATCTTCCTGACATTCAGATGGAGGAAGTGTTCTTCTGCCAACTTTTCTTACATCACTCAAACTCATGGTAATGATATTTGAAGAGGGTTTTATTTTTTCCCCAACCCACTCCTCTTTTTTATCATCATTTAAAAAATCTATGCCACTTATAAATGTAATATGCTTATTTTAGGCACTGAATAAAAATTCTAATTCTAGATTCCACTCTCAAGAGAAATGATTTTAAAAGCACTACATGATAATACAAAAATCAAGCGATAACATTTTTGACAACTTCATAGTAATGGAGAAGTTGGCAGTGGAGGTGTTTTGGAGGCAACTTGCAGAGTGTTCCAGGATGTTCCTCCACAGCGACTGCCCCTGGGTGGGGTCATTATAGGGTGACTAGAGATTATACATACGACCTGGATGAGCAGTCAGGAAGCAGCCTGGGTCTCACCTGCACTGCATGTCAGTCCAAATCTACCATTAAAGTTTTAGTTGGTCTCCTCTTGCTAGGGGCAGAGGAAGGGAGATTGGGACAAAAAAAAAAAAATTCTCCAAGGTTCAAGCCCACATTTGACATTTCGTAGTGCTGGTCACCTTGGCATAGAGTCTGAAAATAGAGACATCTAAGCTTGTTCTTGTTGTAACTGGTCAGACTTACTATATCAAAATGTATAGAGTCTAGAATAGAAATAAGCATCTCAATCTATTAATCATAACTGGTGGTTTAGAGAGTTGGCCAAACTTATCCTTGTATGCTCCCCCTTATGGGAGAATATATCATTATAACCCATTATTATTATTTTTTAAATTTTGAAACAGGGTCATCCTAAGTTGCTGAGACAGGCTATGAACCTGTGATCCTCCTGTCTCAGCCTCCCAAGTACTGGGATTACAGGAGTGCACCACCACACTCAACATAACCCAACATTATTCTGAATGGTGACATTAATGTCCAGCCTGGTGCTCATGGCTTTGTGAGTTTATAACTAACACATAGACTCGGAACCAGTGTCAGTATACTGATATTGGGTGCTGTTGGTGACCCCGAAGCCAGTTCTTGCTATTTGACTCTTCTTGTTTAGTATCCATTTGAAACATTCTTCTTTTTTCCAAACATAAAAAAATAGAAGGCAATTGATATGGCACTTACCACTTTTTATATTCCAAATGTATTTTTAAAACTGTACCAAACAATAAAGCAACAATAAAAAATCCATAAATTAAAACACACAGGTCACAACATAGTAGACTATATTTAATGGTCAGGGTAGTTTTTTGGCCAGAAAAATAAGAAATATGTGATGCTACTTATAGAATTTTTTATCTCTCTTCAGGTAATGCTATAGTTTGGATCTTGAATGTTCCCTGAAGGCCCATATGTTGAAGGTTTGCTCCCTAGGGTGGAACTACTGGGAGGTGGTAAATCTTTAAGAGATGTGGCTTAGTGGGAGGTCATTAGGTCATTGGGGGTGTCCTCCTTGATGGGGACAGTGGGACCATGTCCCCTCCTCTCTCTCTTTTTCTCCCTCCCATGAGATGAGAAGTTCTGTTCTGTCACATGTTCCTGCCATGATGCTGCCTCTCTCTAGGCCCAAAGCAATGGGGCAACTGATCATGGAGTGGAACCCCCCAAACTGTGAGCCAAAACAAACCTTTCTTCTTTATAAGTTTATTATCTCAGGCATTTTGTTGTAGTGACAGATTTACTAATTATGTCCAAAGAGTCTGATATATTCATTTGGGCATCTCTGAACCATAACGGAAACAATGAAATAGTATCATTGTGCAATAATGTCATGATGATGACAGTAATTTATAGAGAGCTATCTTAAAACAAGATGAGTAACACTAGTTTACAGTTGTACGAAGACTCATGAGATGATTTCAGATGATGTTGGAGACATGGAGCATTCAGAAGTTTCTCTGCATAGCTTTGCCATGAAAATAATATTTTTCTCAAAACTATTACATAAAACAATAGTTTTTTTCCTTACCATTCCCTTGACAGAGTCAAGTTTCTCACTAGTTAGAGTCAAGTTAGAGTCAGGTTTCTCACTAGCACATTTCTAATATCAGTTTTGGTTTCCATCATTGATTACTTTGAATTAAATCAGGGTAGAGCACCCATGTCTAGCATGTGAGACTTCAGGCTGACTCCTGTCTTGCTGGAGCACCGAGTTAATCTGCATATTCTGTCTCTCTCTTGGTCTCCATGTTTCAATTGAATCTTTTTATTTCTCCTAAAAAACATTGCCTTTGATTATTCACCAATAAAGTCAAACCACAACAATATCATGCGTTCAATCATGGTAGAAAGGCTGAGTGTGAGTTTATATTGATGGTGGAGAATGGTGGGGAGAACAAGAGGTCACTTTATTTGTTGGTTAAAATCTGGAGTTATAGAGAATTTAGGATTTCAGGGAGAATGATAGAAATAAATGAGGAAGAAGCTAAAATATATTGTAGAGTAAAAGAGAGAGAAATACATACTCTAACTTTGAGCACTAATTTCTTTTTTGTGATTTTATAATTTTTAGTATTTCACATTAAACATACATATCTTTGTAGTTAAAAAGAATTTAAAAATAAGGTAGACAAAGCCATGAAATCATAAACTGAGACTAATGAAAATATCTTGCTTTTACATCCAATTTCCCGAACTGGAAAAATTAGTCACTGTGAAATCTAAGCAAGCTAAAAGGAGAGACTGTGAAGGTGCTTTTACTTTTATTTCATATCCACAGTGCTTAGCCATGTGGCAAACGCACATCGGATATTCATTAAGAGTTCTAATGGACCAGGCATGGTGGCGCATGCGTGTAATCTCAGTACTTGGGAGACTGAGACAGGAGGATCGCAGGTTCGAAGCCAGCTTCAGCAACTTAGTGAGAACCTCAACAACTTGGCAAGACCCTGTTTCAAAATAAAAAAAAAATAGAAAGGGCAAGGGGTGTAGGTCAGAGGTAGAATGCCCCTGGCTCAATCCCTAGTACTCAAAAAAAAAAGTTCTAATGGATGACTAAATTGCTAGGTCAGATCAGTCCTGCCAGCATTTTTAGTCCTGTAAAAAAGTACCCTCCCTAGGGTCAAAGAATTTTCTGGAATTTCCATCTTTGCCTGCAGCTTAGACGGAGTTGGAGTCCTCGGGTGTCCTGGGGATGCAGACCTGTGATCTGCCCTGTGTGTGAGGCATGCTGACCAGGCACACACCTTCCACCGAAGTGATGCCAGAAATACCGCAGGCACAGAAGGGTGAGTTCTCCCTGTGGCCAATTTTATTTTATATTTTCATGTTAAAAATGAAAACCTGTGTAACCAAGAATACTCATTCTTCTGACAGGAAGTGAATAGAAAGAGAGAGGCTCATGAGGGCAACAAAACTTTTCAAAAAATCCCAAATAAGCAAATTTTAGCATCATTCTTAGTCCCTGGCAGAAGAGATTCCTGCCCTGAACCCTGGCTTTAGGGGACCCCACGCTGGGTCTCCTGACTAGACAAGGGCCGGTATGTAGGGCCATGGGTGTTTCCTCCAAATAGTCTTTGACTACAACCTGGTGTTCTTTACCTAAATAGTCTCAACCCACTTCCTGGGCCTGCACACTGGTTCTGAGAGGCCCCTCTTCTTTTTTTTTTTTTTAATATGTTTTTATTGGTGCATTGTAGTCTCACATCGCAATGAGTATCAGTTTGGTGTTAACATACATGCACACAGCTCCTGGTGTCCCTCCCCCCCCGCCTCCCCCCCACATGTAGCACTGAGAATGATGTTGGTATAATCTCATATGTACACATTGTTTATGATAGTAATTCCATAGATTCACTTCTTTCTTGTCCTTCCCCTTCTCTTGTACCCCTTCCCTTGCACCACTGAGGGTTCGTAGCAGCACAATTCACTGTGGCCAAATTATGGAACCAACCTAAATGTCCATCAACAGATGAATGGATTACAAAATTATGGGAAATACACACAATGGAATTCTATTCAGCAATAAAGAAGAACAAAATAACAGCATTTGCAAGAAAATGGAAAGATCTGGAGAACATTATGTTAAGTGAGATTAGCCAATCACAAAAAAAAGAAGGGACATATGTTTTCATTAATATGCGCAACCTAGGGAGTAGTGGGGACACAAAAGGGTCTCCAATGACAGAGAGACCCCTCCTCTTACAGATAGGCGGGGCTTTGGTTGTGCATGCCTGGATCTGAGCAGTGGCTAAGGTGAACTGTTTGCAGTGAGCAGAATGGAAAGTGGGGTGAGCTGGCCCTCACTCCATAGGAGACTACCGGCAGAGGTGGCCTAGGATACTGACAAGATGGGAAAAGCCACTTGGCTGTGCTGATGTTTGCATATTCCTAAGCGGGGCTCCAAAGACTTACAATTTAGGATATGACCTCCAGGTCATTATAACGGTATTATTTTCCCATGATAAAAAAGAAGAAAAAATGACACATTTTAACAGTTTGCTAGCATGATTTATAGCTTTCAAATATTTAGATAAGTGGGGTAAGTGCCCCCATGTACTCTGCTCTAGGCCTCAGAAGTATCAGCAGGAGGACTGAATGTTAGAAGATGTTTGTACCATCCTTTCTTACGTTTCCTTTCAGGAAAGGTGTTTGGATCATAAAAGAATATGCATTAGGAGCTGGGCGTGGTGGCGCACACCTATAATCCCAGTACTCGGGAAGCTGAGACAGGAGAATGGGAAGTTCAAGGCCAGCCTCAGAAACTTAGCCAGACTCTCAGCAATCTACCGAGACCCTATTTCAAAATAAAAAATAAAAAGGGCTGGGGGTGTCGCTCAGGGGTAGAATGCCCTTGGGTTTATCTAATGCCAAAACAAAACCAAAACCAAAACCAAAAAACCAAATGAATACGCATTATGGCATGGTGTTCCGTATTTGTTTTAAAGAGAATAAATGAAGAATTTGGCCAGTTATGTGTATAATATTTAAAAAGAACAAAATATAAAGGGCTAGTTTTAGCCCTCATATCTAATACTCAGTGATGGTTTGGGGATCGGCATTCTCCCAAATGACATGTCCACCTGCACCTCACGGGCCTTTCCACTTGACTTCTCTTCTACATAGACCAGGGTTCAGATGGAACCACTCTTCAGAGTCAACTTCTTGTCAACCATGCTGGCCAGATGGTCCCAAACTCTCTCAAATCCCAGTACGCTTCCATAATTTCCAATGGATCCCCTTGGCCAAAAGATAAATCCAATGTCTCTACTTAGTAAGTAGTTAGGTCCAACAATTTAATAATTAATTATGTTTTGATGGTTTAATAGCCATTTGATAAAAAATTGAAAGAAAAACATTATATATATATATATATATATATATATATGTGAGTGTGTGTGTGTGTGTGTGTGTGTGTGTGTGTTTCAAACATTGGTAAATGCCTACAATTACTTGCTAATGGGGCACTGAGTCCCTCTGATCCCTGCACAACTTCTCAGAGTTTGGAATTGTATGGACACCTTTACTCTCATTTTTCATTCCATACTGATTTGCACACAGGACTTGTTTTCACAGTAATTGCAAAAAAAAAATCTAGTTTGGCAAAGTTGGATGTGATCACAAAGCGTGTAGTGTGATCTCAGGTTGAAATTGTGGACAGCTGTGAACTAGTACTTTCCATGAAGTGCGAAAGTTGTCAAGCATTGCTGTTTCCCACAAAAATGTGCAATAGCCCGCAGTACACTTCTGAACCCATGATGACCTCCTGGGTGCTTGGGTGCATAGTTTGGAAACCACAAATGTACAACATTTGCAGACTCAGCAGGGCAGAATAGTTTGAGAATGATGAGTTATCATTTTTCCTGTCCACTACAGCAAGCTATGCCAACACTTTATTTCTGTTTTCAACAAATATTATGAAAAGTTGAAAAACTTTAAAAATATTAAAGTTATTTTAAAGACGGCATATTTGGAAAAAAATTAAAAACATTGAAAAGTTGCTTGTAATCCCAGTACTTGCGAGGCTGAGACCAGAGAATCTGGGTTCGTGGCCAGCCTCAGCTACTTAGTGAGGTCCTCTGCAACTTAGTGAGACCCTGTTTCAAAATAAAGAATAAAAAATAGGACTGGGAGTGTAGCTCGGAGGTAGAATACCCCTGGGTTCAATTCCCAGTACCGCAAAAAAAAGGTTATTTTAATGATGGCATATTTTTAAAATATAAGAAATCAATATGTAGTTACACTGGTAATCTCACATTTGTACAGTACTTGAAGTTTATAAAGGCTTATGCTCTAAGACTTACGATGGGGCTACATCTTGATAAACTTCTTGTAAATTAAAAATAGCTTAAGTCACAAATGGGCTCAGTTTACCTAGCCTACTGAGTGTCGTAGCTTAGCAGCACCGCATGCTACAGAGTGGCGTTCTAGTCCCTTCCTGATGGCAGCTCACGTCACTGCCCAGCATCACAAGAGAGGATTGTACTGTTTACCCCTGGCCTGGAAAAAGATGAAGATACAAAAAATATGAAGTCTGTTTTCTGCTAAGCGTGTATCATGTTCACAGCTTCATAAAGTTGAGGAATTGTAAGTCGAATCTTCTTAAATCGGGGACCATCTGCATTCTGCTGTTACAGGAAGGAGGGTGACCCCAGAGAGGACCGTGTCCTCCTTCAAGTCCCCTGTGATCCTGTTTACCTCCACCACTGCTGTGAGCTTTCCTTGACACACACGCGATTGTTCTCTCTCCCTTCCCTAAAAATCTATAGCTATTTGTAATTTCCCTGGGGGGAACTTTCCGTTTTCTGTCTCGAGTTTTGGGGAGCTTTCCTGCTGCCATGATAACACTCCTTGGGTCATAAGCACATTTTGCTCTCACAACTCATGTCTAATTCTTTTTAATTTCCTCTCATCACCTTGATCTAGAGCATTATTAGCTCACAAAAGCTATTGTTGAGTAAGTGAATGAAGAATTCCTCGGGGCCTTTCACCAAAAGGACAGACGTTTGCACTAATCTGGGCTGAAATGAGAAATTGTTTTAATTTTATCAGTTTTAGACTTCCATATCAAGGGCTACTTATTCTCTTTTAGAAAGGGGTAAAAGAAGAGAGAACCCACTAAGATCATTCTTATTTCAACGTAAATAAACCTGCAGTTTTGGTCAAGTGTGGTCATGCGCACCTGTAATCCCAGTACTTGGGAAGCTGAGACAGGAGGATTGCAGGTTCGAGGCTAGTCTCAGCAACTTAGTGAGACCCTCATAGATTCGGTGAGACCTGTTTTAAAATAAAAAAAATAAAATAGTCAGGCATGGTGGCACATACCTGTAATCCCAGTACTTGGGAGGCTGAGACAGGAAAATCACAGGTTCAAAGCCAGCTTCAGCAACTTAGTGAGACCTTCAGCAACTTAGCAAGACCCTGTTTCCAAATGAAAAATAAAATAGGGCTGGGTGTGTAGCCTGGAGGTAGAAAGTCCCTCGGTTCCATTCACAGTAACACACACACACACACACACACACACTACTAGCTCAGAGGTGGAATGCCCTTGGGTTCAATCTCCATTGCCACAAAAATCAAATAAAATGATAAAATAAATCTGCAGCAATCTCAAGCCTGCAAGCCACCAGGAGTCTTTTAAGCAAGGAGAGTTTCCGGTGAATGTGAGTGACAGGGACTCACCTGGTAAGTGTATTTCTACCATTACGAACCTCATGCAGAGAGCTGGACTTGCTCTTCCCCTGAGCTCTCAAAGGTTCTTAGCTATTTTGAAAACAGTAGGTGTGAACGAATATATTTTTACCAATTGGGAAGCTGAACCACCAAGCGATTAAATATTTTGGGCCTAATAACACAGTTGTTTTTCAAATGCAAGCATTGAATTCGGGCTTTCCAGCTTTCAATGCAATTCACGACCACTGTGAATAACATGAAATAAATATTGCTTTTGAGTTGCTATTAGAACAATCCAGCAGGGCAAACCCACAGGAGCCAAAGGTCAATGTTTTATATTTATGTTCACACCATAAAATAGCCGATTGTCAACCGAGATGCCTTTTTTTTTTTGTGGTACCGGGGCTTGAACCCAGGGGCATTCTACCTCTGAGCTACACCCCCAGCTCTATTTTCTATTCTTTATTTTTTAACAGGGTCTCACTAAGTTGTGGAGGTCTAACTAAGTAGCTGAGGCTGGCCGCAAACCTGGATCCTCCGGTCTCAGCCTCCCAAGTACTAGGATTACAAGCGTGCGCCACCGTGCCCGGCCCGAGATGCCTTTTAAATCAAAACATTTAATTATTACCCCCAACTGAGGAGCATCTCAACCTTGTAGGTAAATATCTGCTGGTACTTTGTGTTTATCGGAAAGAAGGATTACTAGGAGTTTAGACTGGAGAGTAGAAAGGAATATTGAACAGACAACTAAATGGAATTGCGTTTTTTTTTTTTAGTTATTGCATTAGAGATTCACTGTTTTGATTTATTAAGTGATATGAATTTTTGTTAACACTAAACAAATTAGTATGAGAAGATAATTAACAATATATTCCCAAATCAAATATAAATGACTTTGAGTTTTGGCTTCTCAGTTAATTGGGGTCTCAGCAGAAAACAGAAATTTTTACCCCAGATGGTTCAATAAAGGTACTTTAGTGAAAGGATTGCTTTTGGAGACTAGGCAAGAGAAAGAGATGATAGACACATAGTAAACTGGAAGCTGTCTCCCTCCCGGAGCAGCAACTGGGACCAGATACGAGGACTGACTGGTGGACTGGTGAGAACCCAAGGAAAGCAGCTACAGGAACCTCAGTAGCATCCAGTCGGGCGTGGAACTGGGAAACGATCATGATCTCTCTCCAGGACATCTGTTTCTTGCCGTTGCCTCTCATTGGCTCATCCCAAATGCAAGTTGACTCACAAGGGAACTCTGAAGATATAATCTACAGAATTTTGCTTCTGGCACAAAGAAAGGTGTCCAATGGGGAAAGGCTGAGAAAGTTCCTCTAATTCTTTATTTGTAGGAACTGTGGATGGGTTTTGAAATATATATATTATATATATTATATATATATATATATAATATATATATTATACTGGGGATTGAACCAAGGGGTTTTCTACTTTTGAGCTTCACTCCCAGCTTTATTTTAAATTTTAAAACAGGGTCTCACTAAGTTGCTGAGGATCTTGGTAAGTTGCTGGAGCTGGCTTTGAACCTGTGATCCTCCTATCTCACCCTACTAAGTACTGGGATTACAGGCATTTGCCACCATGCCCAGCTGGTGTTGAATTTTTCAGGTTCTTTTTCTGCATATATTAAGGTTGTCACATGGTTTCTTTGGTTTTAGTCTGTTAATTTGGAAAATTGCAGTATTTGCTTTTTCAAGTATTCACCCAATTTTTCATTCCTAGAATAAAATCTACCTGGTCATGATTGCTCTACTTTATATATTGCTGGGTTTACCCAACTAATTTATTGTTGAGGAATTTTGTGTCTATGTCCATGAGAGATATTTATTTATAGCTTTCTTTTCCTATAAATATTTTCCTGGTTTTGGTATCTGGATAATGCTGGCCAATAATAGGATACTAAGACACAGGATAATACTGCAGTATTTTGGGAACTATTTTTTCTTTTTACATTTTCTGAAAGATTTTGCATATGATTGGCATTATATACTTCATTACTATACAGAATTCATGAGTGAAGGCATTTGAGCCTAAAGGGGTTCCCTTCCCCTGGGAGATTTTAAGTAATTTTTTTCCACATACTACATTTATATTTTTATTTCTTTCTGTATCAATTTTGTGTGTGAGGGGCACTGGGGATTGAACCCAGGAGCATTCTACCTCCAAAATACATCCCCAGCCCCTTTTATTTTTTGTTTTGAAACAGGATCTCATTGGGTTGCTGAGAATCTCCCTACATTGAAGAGTCTAGCCTCCAACCTGTGATCTTCCTGTCTCAGCCTCCCAAGTACTGGGATTACAGGTGTGCACCACCACACTTGGCTTCTTTCTGCATCAATTTTGATAATTAATTATTTCCTGAGTATTTTTTCATTTTATTTAAGGCTTAACATTTATTATGTTCAAATTTTCTTATCTCTTAACGTCTATAGGATCTAGAATGATGTATTTTTATTAATTTTGATAAGCTCAATTGGGGGATTGACAATTTTATTAATTCAAAGAATCTACTTTTGGATTAATTGTTTTCTATTTCATTATTTTTGTTATTAATTTTTATTTCCTTCTTTCTGATTGCTTCATGTTTAATTTGCTCTTCTTGTTCACCTTCTCAATGTAGACACTTAGATATACAATTGATCTTACATCATTCTTTTCTTTTTTAAAATTAATTTTTTTTGCAATACTGGGGATTGAACCCAGGGGCATTCTACCTCTGAGTTACACCCCCAGCCCTATTTTTTATTCTTTATTTTGAAACAGGGTCTCACTAAGTTGCAGAGGGCCTCACTAAGTAGCTGAGGCTGTCTGCGAACCTGCAATCCTCCTGTCTCAGCCTCCCAAGTACTGGGATTATAAGCGTGCACCACCATGCCTGGCTTAAAATTATTTTTTAACTGATGCATGAAAATATTAAAAATTGTGTATACATAAAGGGTGCTATGCAGTATTTTGATACATGTATGTTGTTTTGATTCATTTTGCTCATGTATACTGTTCAAATCAGGATATACATATCTGTCTCCTCAAACCATTCTTCTTTTCCAACACAAGCAATTCAAGCTATAACTTTCCCTCTGAACATTGCTGTAGTTGCATCCCAGAAAGATTTAATTTTTTCCTTCCCATTCTATTACAGTATCTCCTTCACTTTCTTGAGATCACTTCTTTGATCCATGAGCTACTCAGAAGTGTGTAATTTCCAAATATTTGGGGATATTTCACCATCTTTTTTGTTACTTATACCAAATTGAATTTCATTTGGTCATAGAACATACTTGAGTGACTTCATTCTTTTTCTATTCTTCCTGACCTGATTTATGGCCCAGTAAACAGTTCATCTTTGTTCATTTTCCAAGGGCATTTTTTAAAAGAATGTATGTTCTGCCATTGTTGGATATCATGCTCTATAAATCTCAGTTAAGTTGGTTAGTTGATTGTGCAATTCAAGTTTCCCATGTCCTTACTGTTCTCCAGCAACTTTTTTGTAATCAGTTACCGAGAGAAGAATATTGAAATGCTGTAACTGTGGTAAAGTTCTTCTGGAATGCCTTTGAATATTATTGTATTTAAACAGTTTTGCAGACACTTTATAAATGTTAGAAATGCAGGTAGGTTAGTAAAATATAAGCTACTTTGCTGTTTTCATAACCACAACTCCTGGGTAGATTACTTTTAGTAATTTTGTAAGGAAGATAGTTGAAAGTATTTTTTATCCGTATTCTTTTTACCAGTACCATACATCTAGAAATTAAGATAATGAAATTAAGGTATCTATAAAAGTCATAGTTTTCAATGTTATATTGCAAAATAAGTGAAGTCTACCATTCATAAGAGTGTTTACTGTTGTGGAAATGAGTGAAAACAAAATAAAAATTAAAATGCGAACAAACAGATATCATTTATTAAGAGCTTCCTGTACAAAGGAAGTCGAACATCCTCACTGGGTTTTAGAAGAAACTGGCCAGAGATATCGACTTTCCTGGTCTAGAGGCACAGAGAAAAGACAGAGAAAATGACAGAGACCTGTCACAGTGAAGCAAGTGGTGTTAGGGAGAACTGACTAGATGGCATTGGGGCCTGACACTGCTGGAAGCAAGGGATCTCAATTTTTTTTTTTTTTTTTTTTTTGCGGTACCGGGGATTGAATGCAGGGGCGTTCTACCTCCGCGCTACACCCCCGGCCCTATATTTTTTATACTTTATTTTGAAACCGGGTCTCACGAAGTTGCGGAGGGCCTCACTAAGGAGAGAAAGAGAGAGACCAAGAGAGCTGAGGCTGGCCGCGAACCGGGATCCTGTGGTCTCCCCTCTCAAAGTACTGGGATTACAAGCGTGCGCCACCACACCCGGCAAGATCTCAATTTTGTTGATGGCCCTGAGTTCTAGGAACAATCCTCACCTGTTTGGTTTATGCAGTCGCAGACTGGGCATGTTGCAGGTGGTGCAGAGAATGGGCTGGTCTTTGCAATAAGGCCTTCGGTTGAAATTTTTGAGCACTTCCTTTGCTTCTGGGTTTAAAGGCTATTGAGAAAGTTTGGAACCTACTTGCACATTAATGGGTTCTCCTCAAATTGTTTTTTCTATGCCCGTGGAAGTTTCAACCTACAGTGTCAAGCTTGATATTAAGAGCTGCATCTAAAGTATGCAAAATAAGCTGGGCGTGGTGGTGCATGCTTGTAATCCCAGTACTTGGGAGGCCGAGACAGGAGGATCGCAGGTTCGAAGCCAGCCTTGGCAACTTAGTGAGGGCCTCTGCAACTTAGTGAGACTCTGTTTTCAAATAAGAAATAAAATCGGGCTGGGGGTGTAGCTCAGAGGTAGAATATCCCGGGGCTCAATTCCCAGTATCACACAAAAAAATAAAGTATGCAAAATATAATGCATAAGGACGAAGAATATCCAGCACAGGCACACGTTGACTATGACTACAGAAGACCGCTGACATAGTCTCTCTGTTGGAAGATTACTATTGCAGTTCCATTTGCGAAGTAAGTCCCTTTCACAGTCGCAGGGGTAGTATCATGGGTCAAGAAAGAATATTTTTATACAAATGCCCACGGCCCTAGGTTAGGGCCTAGGAGGAAGGGGAAACATGGGCGCTATTTGAAATACCTACTATGTGTGTTAAGTTTATTGTGAGGAAGAGTAAAGGGGTTGCGCAAAGCTGGCAGGGGTTACTGTAGGAAGACAAGTGCTCCTACCTACCAGGAATCGATGGGGGTTGCCATCTATTCTTTCTTTTTTTTTTTTTTTTTTTGCGGTACCGGGGATTGAACCCAGGGGCGTTCTACCTTCGCGCTAC
>PVJS01048035.1:0-15208 GCA_004027185.1 Glis glis
CTACATCCCCAGTCCTATCTTTTATTCTTTATTTGAAAAAGGGGGGCCAGGCGTAGTGGCGCATGCTTGTAATCCTAGTACTTGGGAGGCGGAGGCTGGTGGATCCGGGTTCGCGGCCAGCCTCAGCTACTTAGTGAGGCCTCCGCAACTTCGTGAGACTTGGTTTCAAAATAAAGGATAAAATAGGGCCGGGGGTGTAGCTTGGAAGTAAAACGCCCCTGGGTTCAATCCCCGGTATAGCAAAAGAAAAAAAAAAAGAAAAAGGGTCTCACTAAGTTGCGGAGGGCCTCACTAAGTAGCTGAGGCTGGTCTCGAGCCTGCGATCCTCCTGTCTCATCCTCCCAAGTACTGGGATTACCAGTGTGCGCCACCACACCCAGCTCTTCAGTTCCACTCTCTGCTCTTTCCAATGGTGGTGGTGGCGGCGGGGGGAATCAAAGGCAGGAGGAGAGAGGAGCCAGGGTGTTTACTTCCCTGACTTCTTCCCTATGGATCTTGACTCATCTCCATTCCTCTACTGCACACCGGAGCTCCTGTCAGGCATCACTCTTCACAGAGTTACCCAGAGGAGGGATTATGTTCCTGTAATCACTGCTTCCTCTTGTCCTTGGGAGTGCTAACAGCCTCCCACTGTTGCCAGTCACAGGCTACAGCCTTCTCGGAATCGGGATTCTCAATCTTGGTAGCACATTAGAATCACCTACTGGGTACTTAAGAAAATTTTCAATCTCATGCTCAGGCTGCACTCTGGACCAGTGCTGTCCATCAGAAATATAATTTGAGCCATGTAGGTAATCTTCAATTTCCTGGTAGCCACATTATTAGAAGAGTAGCTCACAGAACTAAGTAAAGGAAAACACTTTACTTACATTTACTGGTTTATTATTATGAAGAATATTATATAGGATAGAGATGAACAGCCAGATTAAGAGGTGCATAGGGTAAGGTCCAGAAGGGTCCCAAGTGAAGGAGCATCTGTCCTGTGGGTTGGGGTACACCACCCTCCCAGCGCTTGAGTACATTCACTAAACTGGAAGCTCTCCAAATCTAATTTCAGAGTTTTTAGAGAGCTTAATTTTCAGCCTCCCACTCTGCCATCTGGAGGTCTGGGATGGGGCTGAAGTTTCCAACTCTTCAATCATTAGATCTTTCTGGTGACCAGCTGGCTAGGGGATCTACTCTAAGTTGCTACAGTAGCATAAATTCAGGTGTGATCAAAGTCGTTCCTATCATTCAGGGAATCCCAAAGGTTTTAGGATCCCTGTGCTACACACCCGAGGCAAAGACCAAATCTCTTTCCCATGATGCCACAGGGACAAACTGACTCCTGACACGACACACTGAGCAGGACGTACCATCACTTCTGTGGTATTTCTGCCCCAAATGTGGAACTTGGATTTAATAATGAGGAACCATCAGACAAACCTGAATTTGAGGGACATTCTACAAAAAAAAAACTGGCCTGTGATCCTCAGAAATGCCAGTGTTATTGAGGCAGGAATATAGGGTTAAAAGTTGGTGACATTTAGCATGAAGACACTACATGTTCCATGCTTAAGATAAATGTCAGGGACAGGAATATAGGGTAAAAGTTTAAGATGGAGATGGCTAAAAGAAAAAACACTATACAGTTTATGCTCAAGATGAATGGTAGCCAGGCATAGTGGCTCACATCTATAATCACAGTACTTGGGAGGCTGAGACAGGAGAATCATAGGTTCTAGGCCAGCCTCAGCAACGTATAGTGAGGCCCTCTACAATTTAATGAGACCTTGTTTCAAAATAAAACAGGACTAGGGTTGTAACTCAGAGGTAGAATGATCCTGGGTGCAATCCTCAGTACCACACATATACACATACAAGATAAATGGTAAAAAAGCCTCTCCAACTACACCCATTGTTCAAGACAAACAGCTAGAAAACATCAAAACCAATGCAAGCAGGTCTGACCACAACCCTAAGACCCAAAGTAACAGGGACTCTTATCTAAATGCATTTCCATGTTAAAAGATAGTCCCGAGGGGTAGGTTTAACACAATTTTAGGCACATTTTGAACCATGCACGAGCATTTTTGACTGTGCACAAATTGACACAGGCACGATGAGAGATTACACCATAGTTTATGAATATGTTCATTTCTAGCCTCCAAACTGTACACTTGCTGGTCACCCCTTGACTTCTTGGCTATTTTGCTTATGGGGTAGCCACCTTGCCATATTAATCAATGCAATGCATGATTCTTTCTAACCCTTTCTTTGTTAGCCATGTGTGATTTCTATCCTGCACCAGCTGAAGGACATGCTGAGCCTGTGACATTATGAGCCAGTGACAAAAAAGGATTGAGGATTAAAGTGTCTTTGACTTCATCTGTACAAGTTGTAGGTGAAACAGGATGATCCACAGTCCCCTGGGGAGCAGGGTTTACACTGAAAAGTTCCTCTCTGGCCCCTGCAGCTCACGCCAGCTCAGAGTCTATACCCCTTAGTAGATCAATCTCTAGAATGTCCATGGAGGCCTCAGTGGTCCTGGTCAGACGACTATTCCTTTCCAGGCTCAGCTGGTTTCTCTACCTGGCACCAAGGCCCTGCTGGGAAATCACTGTCTCCACTCTCAACAGCTCCGGTGGACTGGTGTGCACTGTGCCTGCAGGTGTGGAAACAACTCCTGCCTCAGAGCCCGTACAGTGTTGTGTGCCCTGTCTGGAATGTGCTTTTCCAGAAGCATGCATAGCTTGCCCACCTCCAACCTTCACTTCTCAGTCGATGGCCATCCTAGCCGCCCCATGTAGTATTCAGCCCCCGGCATGGTCTTCTCTATTTTCACCCCGCCAGTACCCATGCCTCCTGCAGTGGGACTTCGCAGGACCTCCCTCATGACCTAGAGTTCACTCCCTCTCTGCCATGAATGTCAGCCAGCCTTTGCTTTGGCCAATAGAATGAGGCAGGTGGAAATGTCACCGTGCTGGTTTCAAGCTTCAAGAGGTCTTGTTTGCTTTAACTCTCTCAGAACCTCTGTGAACAAGCCCAGGGTAGCCTCTGGAAGAGGAGAGACCACAGAGACCACATGAATGGGGGCCCAGGAGACCCAGCTATGCTCATCAGAGACCTGCCTCCAGACAGCCAAACCCTGATAAAGGGAGGAGCCCAGCCTGGCCTCAGCAGAGCCCCCGAGCTGAACTACTGATGACTGCGCATGCTCAAGAGCCTGGCTGAGACCAGGAGGACTGTTCTACTGATGTACAAATTCACAAGAAGTAATAAATTCTTGCTGCTTTAAGCCACTGAGTTTTGGTGTGGCTTAATATGAAGTAATAGCTAGAAACTCTGATTCCCAGGCCCTGTCACCTAAGAGTCTAATTCTGCTAGCCTAGGGTGGGACTTTTTTTTTCGTAATATGCTTTTATTGGTGCATTATAGTCTCACATCATAATGTAAATCATGTTGACAGTGACATACGTGCACGCAGTACTTGGTGGGCCCCCTTCCCCATACAGGGTACTGAGATTGACATTGGTATTCTCACATATGTACATAAAGCTGATGGTAGTAATTCCTTCATTGATTCTCTTTCCCCTCCCCTTCCCCTAGACCACCTCCCTGGCTCCACTGGAGTTTCTCCTCCATTGTCTGGAGTCCCTCTGGTATCCCAATTACTCCCTAGCTTCTGCATATTAAGGAAAACATATGACCCTTCACTTTCTGTGACTGGCTAATCTCACATAATATAATGTTCTCCAGGTCCTTCCATTTTCTTGTAAATAATATTATTTAGTTCTTCTTTATTGCTGAGTAGAATTCCATTGTGTGGCTATCTCATAATTTTGTGATCCATTCATCTGTTGATGGACACCTAGGCTGGTTCCATAATTTGGCTATTGTGAATTGTGCTGCTATGAACATGGGTATGCACATATTACTGTAGTTCTCTGATTTCAGCCTAGGATGGGGCTTTTGAAAAATAATTTTTTTTAAAGTTTTGATGCTGTTGCCCATATGAGTTCTGAAAGCATTTGTTAACACCCCTCCCGCCTAGAACTTCTGCAGGCAGGCATATTGTATATCTAGACAGCAACAATAACCACACAAAGCCAACTTGTCTTGGGCACTGTTTTAAAACAATTGTTAAACCTCAGTCGTGGCAGGCTTCTCAAGAGGAACTCGTGGGAGGTGGGTAGAAAGGGGGCCCAGGGAGTCCCTGCAGCTGGAAATAAAAAAGCATCAAGGTTTCTAGACACTCAATTTGAACTCTATTAAATGAAACACAAGCCCTTGGAGAGAGGTGTTTGTTCTGGATTCCGCTGCGTTCTGCTCAGAGAATGGCCTGTGGGGAGAGATCTGTCACAGGCACGCAGGTGTCTGGTTTAAGACAGAGGACTCCCTCCAGCCTGTTTGTGAGCCAGCCGGTTGTGTAATTGAAGGTGAGCCTGACCCCAGCCTTCCTTGGTTCTGAAAAGAAGGCCACTCGGCCCGGCCCTTGAGGGAGCACATGAGTGACAGTGTCTGCCTCTCTGAATACAAGCGGTGCTTGTATCCATTTTAGTCCCTTCCATGTGGTCCCACGGGAACCATGGGATGGTGTCAGGGTTCTCCACATCCACATTCTGCGCATCGACAAGCAAACAGCAAACCAACAACAAAAAGTAGCCAGTTACACGGGCTGACGGGCTGTCTTTCCAAGCGGCCTCCTGTTTCATCTTGAAACAGTTCTACCGCACAAAAATTCTTTATATATGACGTGCTGCAGAAGGCACTCCATTAGGGGACCAGAAAAAGAGATTACTGCTGTTGTGTCAACATTGATCTACAAGCCACGGCCAATGCAATTATAAGAAAAAGAAGCAAGTATCAATATGAGAAAGCAGAAAACAAAACTATCATTATATGCAGTTGATACTATCACACACAAACCAAGAGAATTGATGGAAAAATTATTAGAAACAATAAGAGAATAGTCAGGTGGCTCGTTATAAAATCGATGTGCAAAAATCAATGGATTTTATCTTTAACATTTTATCATGAAGTGTATCAAAACACAAAAGCATATGTGTGTGTGCATATATATATATATATATGCATACACATGTTTACTTATGTAATTTAACTTATTTATCTAATTTAAAATGTATATACAATTAAAATGAAGAGAGTAACCAATACTTCCTACTCCCTGGTCATATCTCTTTCTTCCCTTGAGAAACATCTATTGTTAATCATTACTTTGTCTTATTTACTTTATAGTGGTGCCATGATTACATGTATTCCTAATTAATGTATTGTTAGTATTGCTAGTTTTAATTTGCTTCTTTCACTCATCATTATGTTTCTGAATCATCAATATTGATCACAGAACTAGACTTTATTAATTTTCCATGCTCTATTGTATTTCGTCATGTGAATGCATACCATTCCTTAAAAAATCACCTATGAATTTGTATATGCACATACAAAATGCGTATTCAAAATGCAGACACATAAAACATTAAATATATGCATATACACATTCAAAATAGATGCCCCATCTTTTGTTTCCTTTTGGTATCTTAATGAATCTATTCAGACCTTGATGTCATAAGGAGATTTTTCTATTAAAGTTTTAGTTTTAACTTTTATAGTTGGGTTTTTAATTTACCTGGAAATAAGTTTTGTATATGATGTGAACTAGTTGTTAAATTTTCTTCCCTCCCTCCCTTCCTCCCTTCTTTTCTTCTTCTTAGGATAACCCATTTCTCCAGCTTTATTTGTGGAAAAATTTGTCTTTCCTACTGATTTGCAGCATCCCCTCTGTAATAAGATACACACTTATGACTGAGTCTATTTCTGGCTTTCTGTGCGGTTTCTTTAGTCTGTCTCTCCCTGTGTCAATTAAACCCTGCTACAATTACCATAATTTCATAATAAACCTTGAAATTTGTTCTTCTTTAAGTTTATCTTAAATATCTTGGTTATCTGTACTTTCATATAAACCATAGTCTTTAGTCAATTTGCACACACACACACACACACACACACACACACACGGGAGAATTGACACACCTATTATGTTGAGTCTTCCAAATTATGAACAAATGTATCTTTTCTTTTATTCAAATCTTATTTAGGGTCTTTCTGTTAACTTTCTTTTCTTCACAGAAGTCAACATATTTTGTCAGGTACCCAATTTTTAAAAATACCACTGTAAATGGATGGTATTCTTTAAAAATTTCAGTTTTTCCCTGCTTGTTGCTGGTACACAGAAATGTGATTGCTTTTGTAAATTATTTAAACAACACAATTAACAGATGATTTAATATAGATGTATTTAGAAACCTTTATTAATTAGAGAATGCATATTTTTTCTCAAGCACATATGGACCATCTACAAATACTGAGCATATTTTAGGTTGCAAAACAACTCTGAAATACCAAGATTCTGTATCATATGTACCAAATTATATGTCTATCATTTAAGGACAATTATGAAAAACAACTTGGAATAAAAAACTAATTTCTTTGGAAAATCCATGACACTTCTAAACTGACCAGAGAAAATACCACAAGGAAAAACAAAAACAATAATTTAAAAAATCATAAAATAGAATAAAATAAAATGAATAATGAATAAAATAATCATGTAAATTCTATTTGCTAAAACTTGTGGGATAGCTCAATTAGTACTTAAAGAAATTACATAAGCATTCTCTCTTAAGTATTCCTAAAAACTTAAATTAGAAAAGGCTGTGAATTAATGAGCTAAGTGTTAAAGTTAAGGACTTAGAAAAGGAACAAGAAAACCCATACAAAAGAAGGAGATAAAAATAAGAGCAAAAACTAAGGAAGGAGAAAATAAATAGACGATAAAGAACATCAGGTTCAAGGCCAGCATGCGGTCACTTAGCAAGACCCTGTTTCAAATAAATAAATAAATAAATGATTAAATAAATAAATAAATAAATAAAAGAGCTGGGGTTGTAGCTCTCAGTGGTAGAATGCCCCTGGGTTCAATCCCCAGTAATACACACACACACACACACACACACACACACACACTCAACATAGCTGAAAGTCGGTCCTTTGAAATGGACCCAGAGAATGATAAAGCACACACGCATGTACACAAGGCAAATTTAGGAATGAGAAAGGAACAATTTAAAGATCCAACGTCCATGCAAAAGCATAAGAAGAGAATAAATGGATGAAACACCTATAATACCAAAAACTTCCTAAAACATCTAAGAAAATATAACTAAACAAAGCTGGCTTGATGAAAATGACCTTTCCACAAAACACAAACCAGATACAGAGATCCAGGAAGTTGTATAGGTGAATTTTAAAAAATTGAAGTAATAGATAAGATGACTCTTACAGAAAATCTTCCAGATGATCAAAAACAGTGGAACATCCCCCAATTCAACTGCTAATACTAAAATAACCAGGGTCCCGATATTTGGCAGCGGTAGTAAAAGAATAGTAAAATACAGCAAGTTAGCTCATGAACTTAGGTGCAAAAAACAAAACAAGGTCAAAAGATCAAAATATTGGCAGATTGAATCCCAGAAATATACATCAAAATATGGTCCATAATGTCAAAATTGTTACAGTCTGGGAATTGATGGTTGGTTTAATGTTAGAAATGCCATTAATGAAGTTACCACATTAGTAACTCAAGGTGAGGGGGCGGGGAACTTAATGAGGCCTCCGCAACTTAGTGAGACTCTGTTTCAAAATAAAGAACAGACTGGAGGATCTGGGTTTGCAGCCAGCCTCAGCGCTCTCTCTCCCTCTCTCTCGCTCTCTCTCTCTCTCTCTCCTTAGTGAGGCCCTCCGCAACTTCGTAAGACCCGGTTTCAAAAATAAAGTATAAAAAATAGGGCCGGTGGCGTAGCACGGAGGTAGAACGCCCCTGCGTTCAATCCCCGGTACCGCAAAAAAACAAAAAAACCCCCCAAAAACAAAAACAAAACAAAACAAAACAAAACAAAAAACAAAATAAAGAACAAAAAATAGGGCTGAGGGGTGTAGCTCAGAGGTAGAATGCCCCTGGGTTCAATCCCCAGTACAGCAAAAAAAAAAAAAAAATGCAGAATAATTGCATTATAGAATTCAAAATCTGTTTATTATAAAACTCTAGGTGAATTTGGAATAAAGGAATGTTTTCCCTAGATATGGCAACTTGCATATTTAATTACCAAGTCTAATATTAATGGGCACTTTTCCTCTTCTAAAAGAAAGCAAAGATCTTCATCCACTTTAACTTTCTTTACTCTCTATGACTAAGTGTATTTCAATTTAAATATACTTTAAACCTTTTGAGACTTTGGTTTTATAATTTAACCTTCATATAGATTTTTATTGATTTTCATTCTGTTTTTATTGATTTTTATTTTGTTGATTTTCATTCTGCCCTATATTTTTAACCTTCCACTAGAGACACTTTTTTTTCTTTTGCCTCTAGAAAATCCTTAGTATTTTCGTCAGTGAGAGTTTGTTGGTGATGAATTCTGTCAGCTTTTTATTTTCTTTAAATCTTTCTTTTAAACTTTTGTGTTTGAAGGATATTTTCACTGGAATTCTAGTTGATAGCCTCCCCCCCCCATTGCAGACTTTTAAGCAATCATTCAGATGAATTTGGGCTTCTATTGTTTCTGTTGAGAAATTAACTTTCAGTGTATTGTTGTTCCTTAGAAGGATTATCTAACATTTTTCTCCGTTGTTTTTAAGATTTTCTTGTCTTTGCTTTGCAGTATTTTTATGATACATTCAGCATTTCCTTTTCTTTTTGCTTCCTTCTGTCTGTGGTTCACAGGGCTCTTGAACCTGTTGATTGATGTCTTTTGTGTGCTTTGGAAAGTTCTCAGTTGTTATCTCTTCAGATATTACTACCTTTCAGTGGTCCTTTTTGTCTCTAAGAATCCATCTCAACATAGGTGAGACTTTATACAACCCTCAGTACCTTTTACCCCTGATGGTTAATATGCAGCAACTGGACTGGGTTATGGGGTGCCCAGATAGCTGGTAAAATGCTATTTCTGGGAGTGTCTGTGAGCATATTTCTGGAAGAAATTAGCAATTGAATTGGTGAATTCAGTAAAGCAGATCCACTCATCAATGTGCACAGGCATCACCTGATCAATCCAGGGCCTGGATGGAGCAAAAAGTTGGAGGAAGGACAAATTCTCTCTGCTTGAGCAGAGGTGCCCACAGGGACATCAGAGCTCCTTGTTCTTGGGCCCTCAGACTCCAAAACTTGCACCAGCAACCCCTCACCTCCAGGTTCTCAGGATTTGGATTAAATTTCATAACTGGCTTGTCTGGTTGTCCAGATTGAAAATGGCACATGGAGTGTCTTCTTGGCCTCCATAAACACATGAGCTAATTCCCACAATAAATATCAATAAATCTCCTTTTATATTCCTCCCTATAATCCTATTAGTCTGTTTTCTTGGAGGAACCCTAATACATACCGTCTCTTCTGCCCCTCCCCTTCCTACTCTGTAATCTCTTTATACTTTATTCTGGGATATTCTAAAGTAAATTCAAAGTCACTAATTTGTTCTTCCAATAGTTCCAATCTGTATTTGGACCCATCCAATGAGTAATTTAATTTTGTTGAATTTTTTTTAGAGTTTTAAACCCTCTTCTCAAATTCTCAATCTTGACTTTTATTTCTTTGAGTTTAAGTACAGTAGTTTCAAAGTCTGTGTCTGATGACCCCACCATTTGATTCCCTTGTTAGTCTGTCAGGGAAACATCGGGGCCAAGGACTGGACTCACCTCCTTGTCCCTCTGTTCTCCCTTGCTGATTCTTCTAGTATCTTAATGGAAGTTTGGTCTGAATTACCTACTCCATCATTTTTGAAAGTGAAAGTTAGGAGTTTTTTCTTGTTCTATTTTCTTTCTTTTCTTATTTATGTATTATTTTTTGTGGTACTATGGATGGAACCCAGGGGCACTCTACCTCCGAGCTATACCCCCAGTCCTATTTTATTTTTCATTTGGAAATCTCCCTAAGTTGTGGAGTGCCTTGCTAAGTTGCTGAGGCTGGCGGTGATCCTGCCATCCTTCTGTCTCAGCCTCCCAATCTATTTTCTTAATGTGTACATTTATTATTTCTATAATTTAAAAATTCTCACACTTTAAAAATAAGGTAGATCTTTATGTTTTGACATGGAAAGCTTTCTAAGGCAGGAAGTGCAAAATAAGCCATGGAACAAGATGTACACAATAATATTGATACTAATATCTAATATTTATTGAGTGCTTATTACATGCCAGGCACACTTCTAAGGGTTTAAAATACATTGGCTAATTTACTTCTCATAAAAATCCCAAAGAAGTAGTTACTGTTATTAGTTCCATATTTTAGATGTGGAAAATGAGGACAGAGAGGTTAATGAACTTGCTCAAGGTCACACATCTAGTATCTAATGCACATGGGATTTAAATGCAGGCTCTCTGGCTCCAGAGCTCATGCAGTAAACCACTGTATTCCTTACACATGATAGATAGCATGCCACCCCCAAATTTCCAAAGTAAACACCAATATATAACAGTGGCTTCTTATGGGGTTTGAAGATGACTATTAATTTTCTTTTTAGTCAGTATCTGTGCTGTCCAATATGGTAGCCACTAGCTACATATGAGTATTTAAATTTAAGTTAATGAAAATTGGATAAGAATAAAAATCAGCTCCTCAGTCACAGTAGTTACATTGAAGAGCACTCTATAGTCACAGGTGGCTAATGGCGATGTTATTGAACAGTGTAGATACAGAACACTTCCATCATTACACAAAGTTTTATTGGACAGTGTGCGCTGTAGAGTTCAATAGTGTTTAAATTTTTATAATAAGTATGTATTCATGATTTACTTTTGTAATTAAACAGAGGAGATCAATGCCAGAAAGGAAAACTGTTTATTCAAACCTAAATTGCTTTTTCCCTGTTACTTGACCATATCTTTCTTCTATCTTCTGGAACTGCTCAGAGTCTCCTTTTCCTAACAATTGCCCCTCTGGGTATTTAAAAACAACACAATGCTCAAATCAGTGAAAAGCTTGTTCAAATAAAACCATTATGGGTTTCCTGGAAGTGTAGTGACATCTATATGACACTATATTCCTCTTGACTATTTGGAAGCATTTAAAATGTGCATTGTTTGCAGAATGAGTTAACCAAATCATGTGCGTCTTAAAAAAGGCTTTCTTGGAAGCATGTTGACAAAATATTCGTTATTTGTCTTACTAAAGGTTAAGCTCATTGATTGTATATTTCGGTGAATTTTGAAATTGCAAAACACAAACATTTGTTTAAAAAGCACTATTTCCATTCATGGAATATACCCAGAATCATGGAAACTTTGCACTTGAAAGAATGCCTTCATTCATCATAAACAGAATAGCTTCATTCTCATCTTCTAAGTCCTCTAATAAAGTAAATATGGAAATGTTTAGTCTAGACTTGACTGAACTTCTAATAACTGAAGTTTTGTCCCGTGGAAGGAAGAGTTAATTGGCCTGGTGGCTACAGGTAGGGACTAGGATCAGTGGTGGGAACCTATTGATATATTGTAATAAGTTGAATTCTAGCAATGAACTAACCTGCAATCTGATGAACAACCTTCTCTAGCACCAAAGGATTGGGGGGCTGAGTTTAAAAAGCCCAGGGTGCTGGGAAGAGAATTTCCCCATTTTCTGGGAGGTCTCTCTCAAATATTATGGCTCTTCTTGTACTGTATACCCATGGCACCATGACTCACTCTACCTATACCTCAACTTTAGCTAAGTTATTGTGCGATATCAAACATCCCTGAATGGGTGGCTTATAACAACAAAGGCTTATTTCTCCATCCATGTGTGACATTGTTGGTTGGTCTTGTGTCAGTAATACAAGGAAGCATGGCTGATTCACACACTATCTTTAAAGCTTCTGCTTGAAGGTAGCACATGTCACTTCCACTCACTTTCAATGGGCAAGGTAAATCACGTGTTAAGCCTGATGCCAATGGGGCGGGAACTATAATCTTCCTATAAGGATGGGCAGCATATGCTTGAGAACAATAACAAAGTCTACCACATAAATTAATAGAAGAGGGAAGTCATATATGAGCTGAAAATGGGTTGTGATGAAGGCGCTGTTCAAATGGAACTGAATGCCAGGATTAATCCTTCCCTTTCTGCCTGCTTTCCTTTTTTTCCTCCTCTCTCCTTTTCTTGCTTTTCCTTCCCTATTTACTTCCAAAAATGTATACAATTCTAGGCACTGCATTTAAGCCTTAAGGATACCACGGCTAAATAATATGAAGTCTGTTCTGGATAAACTCATAGTTTAGTGGAAATAAAAGAAAACATATATTTCTAATTAACCATGTCAATAAAGAAGAACAAAATTATGTCATTTGCAAGAAAGTGGATGGAACTAAAGAATATTATTCTAAGTGAGATCAGTCAGTCTCAGAAAATGAAGGGTCCTATGTTTTCTCTTATATATGGAAGCTAGAAATAAAATGGCAAACAAAAGGAACTTCAGATAAATGAGGCGAGAGGCCAGTAGAATAGTGGAAGGGCGGGGAAGGAGGTGGGGAGGGGAAAAGGGAGACTTGAAGGAAAAAATTTAAAAATAATGCTAAGTCCATATATAAAGATATCAATACTCATCTCATTAACATGTACAGGGATCAGGGGAGTGGCATGGGATCTAGAAGGAAACACACCAAGTGCTGTGTGCATGTATGTTTGTATCACTCCGAACCTCACTATGACGTATAACTACAGTGTACCAATAAAACTTTATTAAAAGTAGTTAACCATGTCAAGAACAATAAAAGGGTGAATATATAGTTCTCTGAGTGCACAAAGGAAGGTCATTTGATCTGGAATTTGGGGGAGGGGGAGTGGTTTATGGAAGACCTCCCAGAAGAGCCCTTAATCTCAAACTGAGGGTCAGCAAGGCAGAAATAATCTTTGCAGATGAAGGGGACAGAATACATAAAGACTCAGAAGTGGGAGGGTTCATAGGTCTATCTGGAGACCATGAATTCCTCTCTCCAGTGGACTGGAGAAGGGTGAAGACAATTGAGGCTCTCGGTGATAACATTACAGGGAGATGCACCAGAAACTCAATAAATGCATGCATAGTGCTGATCTGGGGACAGCCTACTAATTTACAGAGTAACTGCTATGAGCATTGTGTGGAATGAACTATGGTAGGAAAAACTAATGACACATAAAAAGGAGTGATATTCATAATTTTTACATTGAGAGATTTTGAAAGATGACAGATTGAAAATAAGCCCTTAGTTTTTATCTACCCTGAAACATCACACAGAAGACACTAAGGGTTAATGTCATAAAGACAAGGACAGGAGAGGAAATAACACAACAATGTGGAAGTTGGGAAGACTGTATGAGTGATACATGACTTAGCAGACAAAAGAAAGCTAAATCCTAATATTTGATGATAAGTCAAATATTATCGTTTGGATCTAGAATGTCCCCCCACAATCTCGCGTGTTGGCAATGCAGCAATGTTCAGAGGTGAAATAATTGAATTGTGAGAGTCTGACCTACTCAGTGGATTAATCCGTTGATGGCTGACTGGACTTCTAGGAGGAGTGACCTCGTTGGAGAGAGGAGATCACTGGGGGCATATCGGGGAAGGATCTATCTTTTTCTGGCCTCTTCCTTATTCTCTCCACTTCCCGGCTGCCATGAGCTGAGCAGCTTTCTTTCTCTTTGCTCTTCCACCAAGATGTTTTGCCTCACCTCAGACCCAGATCAATGGAGTCAGCCAACATGGACTGCGACCTCAGAAACCATAAACCCAAAGAAACTTTTCCTCCTCTGAGTTGTTCTGGTCAGGTATTTTGTTCGCAGTGACAAAAAGCTGATTATCACATCAAGAAGCAACTCAACTTTTGTCCTAGAACCCACAAAAGTCTCCAGACTAGTGTCACTGGATAGCCTGGAAGTGAGACTGAAGTGAAAAATAGAACCGAGTGAACGTCTAGTTTAAGATGAAATTAGAAGCTACACACTCCCTACCCCATCCTTTTCTTCACTGCACACAGCTAGGTGGTAGACTACAGGTTTATGAATTTGTTCTCTGGACATTGTAAGGTTGCGGGTTCGAGTGTTCGGAGAAGTGAGAGACCAGTTCCACCAATCGATAATGCAAAAGCAAAGGAACTTTATTAGCTAGCTTGAGCTAGGGTCCGAGTCTCATCAAGCACAGTGGAGTATTGACCCTAGCTCGAGCTAGGACCCTAGCTTGGACTTGGACCCTAGCTCGAGCTAGTTAATAAAGTTCCTTTGCTTTTGCATTATCGATTGGTAAAATTGGTCTCTCACTTCTCTGAACACTCGAACCTGCAACCTTACATCATATTAGAAGCAGAGAGTCTCTGGGATGATGCAGCACCAGGCAAAGTTGAAGGGAGGGGTATCACTGTGAAAGCAGGTGATTAAGTGACATTCACACACCGAATATTGATTGAGATCCCAGTCCTTCCTCCCACCAGCAGTCAGGTTTACGCCTGCTTCCTCTGAAGATTCTGCTCATTCCAAGAAGGCAGATGAAAAGATAGAAACATAGAGATGCTCTAAGAAACAGTTCAGTCAAATTATCCTATAACCCATGGCTGGCTAGGTTCTTCAAAAGCTTTCATTTGGTTTCTGAGTGCTTCACTTTTAAACATGAATGGGCACCTAGGAAATATCAGTCAATTTATTAAATAGCTAATATGACAGACTGGGACCAAAATACATAAGCCTAACACTACTAGGAGGAAATGGAATATTTGAGAGAATAAAAACTTTGGGAATACTATTATTGATGTTCTCAAAGAGATAAGAAAAGAGTAGGGGGTTACGGAAAAGTGACATTTAGAGAATACAACAGCAGCAGAATGATAGCAGAACTCAAAACTCAAGAGAAGGGTTGGAAGGTGAAATTGAGATCATTTCTAGATCATAGAGAAAAACCACAACAAAATAGAAAATAAGAGTGAAGAAAGAGGGCCGGGCGTGGTGGCGCATGCTTGTAATCCCAGTACTTTGGGAGGCGGAGACCGGAGGATCCGGGTTTGCGGCCAGCCTCAGCTCTCTCTCTCTCTCTCTCTCTCTCTGTCTCTCTGTCTCTCTCTCTCCCTCTTTCTACTTAGTGAGGCCCTCCTTCGTGAGACCCGGTTTCAAAATAAAGTATAAAAAATAGGGCCGGGGGTGTAGCGCGGAGGT
>PVJS01048036.1:0-15208 GCA_004027185.1 Glis glis
CTCTCTCTCTCTCTCTCTCTCTCTCTCTCTCTCTCTCTACCTAGTGAGGCCCTCCACAACTTCGTGAGACCCGGTTTCAAAATAAAAGTATAAAAAATAGGGCCGGGGGTGTAGTGCGGAGGTAGAATGCCCCTGGGTTCAATCCCCGGTACCGCAAAAAAAAACAAAAACAAACATTATTGTCATGACAAATTTCAGGGAATTCACTTTTTAAGACTATAGTAAACTACCAAGAATTTTTATAAAAACATTTAAATTAAAATAATATTTGAATATTTTTGGAAAATATCTTGGAGATACTTTATTTTTATTATTTTTATCATGTGCATTACTTTGTATCTAAACATTCAAAAGCCTAATTAATATGTTTTATGTAAAATTAAATATCAAGTTAGGATAAATAGCCATATGTAATGTATTTTATCTATTGAATAACTATTCAAATCCTCAATGATAGTGTTATGCTTTCCATGGCTTAGATATTATTAAAACACCAAAGTGAACATTATAGAATACTCTCATTGCAGAAGTCCTCAAACATTATCTAAGATATACCTAAAATTTCCAATATCATGTTCAAAGAAAATAGTCAGTTTCACCTGTGACAAAAATGGTATTCATTTCAATTTAATAACTCATTAAAGTATATTTTTATGTTATTTAAATAAATTTACTAAATGTTTAATGACAAAATAAACATATTAGCTATTTAATAATTCAGTAAAATAATTTAACACAGAAAAAGATAAAAATTATTACCCTCTTTATCTTCATCTTCCCATAAACTTGTCATATGTTCAGCATCTTTCCAAAATATATGAAAGAAAAGAATATCTCAGCATATCATAAAAATTTAATCAGCTCCCTTGCAGGAACATTCAGAGACAGTTGCTATATGCTGTAATTACTTCCTTTAGTCCTGATCCTTGAGGTGTGTGTGAGGAAACATTATTAATGTTCTTTGTCTTTTGGGAGGTGTGTGTAATTATTCTGTGCCTCACCAGACTACGGCTTTTTGCTCAACACTTGAGAATTGCCCTTGCCCTGTCTGTGCAATGTACTAAAACAGAGTCAAATCCCCTTTCTGAACTTTGGGGACATATTCCTTGCCATGTATTATTCATTTTAAGTAAGTTAATGTCATTGGGAAACAAAGTTCCCGGCTTGTTTGATAAAGATTTTAAGTGAGGTGCAGTTAATTACTTATTGCCCATGCTCTAGCATGCTTTTCCATATGGCATTTTGTGGCATATGAGTGACAAGAAGTCATCAGGGCAAAGTCATAGGCAGAACTTTTATATTAAAACTTTAATGTATCAGTGCCCCGGGCACTAGCTAATTCAAGTTTCCTACTTACAGAACCTGAGCGAATAATTTAGCATCTAATGCTTCTCAATATGCTCATTTTAGTTCAAATTCTGTCTCTTAAATCAAATACAGAATTATCTCCCAGGCGCTTCAATTACATGTGTCAGTGACCTTGAAAGGAAAGACTTACAGCAGAACTCCTGTGTCCTCACGGGAAACACAGTGCAACTCTAAGCCACGACTATGGGTCTAATCCTCAAATTATGAAAATAAAGGATGGGCATAGTGTAAATTGTAACAGTTCTTTCAGTAGTTTCCTATTATAGAAAATAAAATGGTCTCGTCATTGCATGTAAAAATGACTGGGAATAAAGAATAAGGAAAGTGAGGAGTTCAGTTCTAGAATGTCTACATCAGAGAGGGTTGGGGGACCATACTCTTGCTGGGTGGGTGGCTGTGAAGTTGGCATTAAACTTTGCGTGCACAGTAGACCACTGTTCTTACTTCATTGGTATGTGCATTAGGGAGTAGCCTGCAGTACTCCTGCAGATTTGGTCTAAATCTTCTCTCATACTACACCTTGATACTCCCACTTCATATTAAAATATTGAAATGAGAGCACTTCAAAATTTGAGGAATAATTCATTTTATAGTTGATAGAACTGAGGCCTGTAAGTCAGAGTGATGCATCCAAGGTTATGCTTTAGCTTTTAAATTTTAATGTGTCAAAATACCTCTTAATTTTATTTATTTATTTTAATGTACTTTTATTGGTGACAAGGTTCAGAATGATAGAAACAAGCATGCACCCATCAGTTGGCATGTTTTCCTCTGAAACCCACCCCGCTCCCTTGTCCCGGTACCTGTTATTGAGATTGGTGTGGATAATTTCGTGTATGTACATAACATTATTTGACGTGTTTTTCTTCATCAAATTTCCTCCCCCCACCTCCCTCCCAAATCCCCTTCCACTATTTTACTAGAATCTCCCATCATTTATCTAAAGACTTGTTTCCCAATTTTTCTTTAGCCTTTTCATATGAGAGAAAATATACAACCTTTCACTTTCAGAGACTGGCTAATCTCACTTGGCATAATATTCTCTAGTTCCACACATTTTCCTGCAGATGACATAATTTTGTTCTTCCTTATGGCTGAGTAAAATTCTACTGCTTGAATATTCCACAGTTTTGTTATCCATTCATCTGTCAATGGATACCTAGGCTGGTTCCATAATTTGACTATTGTGAATTGTGCTGCTATAGACATAGATATGCATATGTCACTATAATATTCTGACTTCAATTTCTTTGGAAAGATACCCAGGAGTGGTATACCTGAGTCATATGGTTGGTTCCATTCCCCGTCTTCTGAGGAATCTCCACACTGATCTCCATAGCAGCTGTACTAATTTGCAATCCCACTAACAGTGTATAAGGGTTCCTATCTCCCCACATCCTCACCAGCATTTATTATTGTTTGTATTCTTGATGATTGCCATTCTCACTGGAGTGAGATGGAATCTCAGTGTAGTTTTCATTTGCATTTCCCTGATTGCTAATGATGTTGAACATTTTTTCACATATTTATTGGACATTTGTATTTCTTTTGAGAAGTGTCTATTCAGGTCATTTGGCCAGTTTTTGATTGATTTTTTTTTAGTGTTAAGATTTTAAAGTTTTTTTTAAATTCTGTAGATATTAGTCCTCTATCTGAGGAGTAGCTGATAAAGATCTTCTCCTAGTCTGAAGGCTTTCTCTTTAGATTCTTCATAGTTTCCTTTGCTGTACAGAAGCTTTTAAAATGACATTAAATTAAAAAGTTTCTGTGCAGCATAGGTTACTCTTAATCTTTAAATAAATTATTTGCTAATATGCACATATCATTTATTCATTATTCCTAAATAGGTATCAAAAACACAGTCAAAACATTATTTTTATTTTTCTTGGTTAGAATTTTGAAATATTTTCTTCCCAGTGGTTTTAGCAACATGATTTCTAAAGAAGCTCATAGCAACATAATGTGTTTGTAAACCAGAAATATGATATAATTTAAACACAAATGTGAGACATATTTTAGTTTCATAATTTTTATATTATGTATTAATGAAATTGATTTGCCATTCAAAAAGAAATTTGTGTTTAGAAAAAGATTTTCACCAGGATTACACTTGTTAGTTAGTATTACATTTTCATGATGCTAAATAATAGCACTATTTCTCTTAAATGAAAAGAAAATAATCTACAATCTTATTTGACTTACACTGTAGCCATAATTTTATAAAAATGGTATTTTGCATATTGTCACTGTAGAATGAAAAGTTTGGCAGAAGATGGAAGGGAAAACAGTATATTATTAATGAAATAAAAATTCTTGCCAAGAAATCAAGACCAAGTCCAATTTAGTAGTGATTAAATAGCAATTATAATTTTAGAGCTATTAAGACAACAGTGTAAATGATTTGGTTTCATTTCAGTCCCAAGAAGGGACAGATGCGCCTTGTGTCAACAGATGCAGTCACTCCACTGAATAATATTCTGGAGTGTGAATTAGGAGAGCTGAGTCTATTCCAGCTTCATCAGTAATTTTGCAGAGCTCTTGTTTTGTACAATTTTTTTTAATCTATGGGTAATATTGCAATTTTTTGCCTTTCTCTTGTAGGGAGATTTGGATGGTCAATGAATTCTATAAGAAAGGGCCCCATAAATTTGGAAGACAACGCTTTGCATGTTTTTGGTGCATTCGGCTGCTTGAAATAGTCAAGAACTGAAAAATGTCTGTCACTAATAGATCTTATGACAGTTCTGTAGTTTGGTATACTTGAGTAACTGTGACAAGGATTTAAATTGCTGGTTTTTCAAGGAATGAACATTTATTTTAGTATCTTTCACAAAAATGCTTCTTTCTCTTTCTCCTACATTTTCACATGTTTTCCCTGTGCAAACTTTTTTTATTCTCAACTATCACCTAATGCTTGACATTGCATAAATCTCTCTGCAGGTTAACAACTCTGTCAAGCTCCAAGCTCCATTCCTACCTGTCAATTGGATCCTCACAAATGAACATCCCACAGGTACTGCAAGCAGAATCTTCACAACAACTCCATTATCTTTCTCATCAGACACCTTTCTGTCCCCAAAAGCTCATCATTCATGCTAGGTCATTGGAACTGTTTTAAACATCTTCCTTTTTCACATAGCCCATGATCAAATGTTTCTACTGAATCCCAGACCTGAAATGTGTTTGGAAGCAAACATCCCTTTTCATCTACATTGCTGACGTCCTTGTTTGGATCTTCATGGTTGATTGACTACCTTAGATTAATGTCATACAATAAACTGAAGACAGAGAGAGGTGATTGCAGAAAGGAGGACTTTGTTACCCATAGACCTGGATGTGTTCTTTACTAGCTATACTTGCTTGGGTAGCCTCTTGTCACTTGTTGATCTTTAGTTTATTCAATGTAAACATGGAAAATAGTTATTTTACAAGATGGTTTTAAAGATTAGAAATGATGTATATGAAGTTATTAGCACAGTGCCTGGTACCTCTTATGATTTCAATAACTAGCAGTGGTAGCTGCTTTAGCTGAATCTGGCATTTTAGATGAATCTAGCTTGCCTTTAACTCAAATGGCCTTTACAATGGTGCTCAAATTCTTTCTTAACCTCCGATCTAGTCAAGTCCCTTTCAAAACCTTCAATCTCTAATTGTCTGAAGTTTAATGGATTTTGAGGTCCTTACTATCCCAATTTTCATGGTTCTGGGTTCACTTCCCACCATTTCTGGAAGACCTGTCTACCTTGCTTGGTCTTGTTTGTTCTGCTTGGTCTAGGTTTTCTCTTGACCTTGTTTGTTTTGATTATCCTGTCTGCATTGCCTTTCCTCATTTTTTTTCATAACAAACCTTTAGTCCTATTGTCTCTGCTTGGAAGCCCTTCCTTGACTACCCCACTTTGTCATGTAGAGAAATAATTACTTCCTGCTTTTTCAATCCTTTATTGTTTATTCATGTAGCTAATTATAACCTAACTTTTGTTGATGTTTATCATTTTCTTGATACTCTTCCAAATGTTTTATGTGTGAACTCATATATACTAAATAGGAAGGTACTACTCTTATCCACCTTTTAGAGATAAGAAATTCAGGCACAAAGTGGTCAAGGAACTTTAAAGTCAAAGTTGGTGGTGGAGTCAGGCCTTAAGTCTGGCTTCTGTACCTATGCAAACATTCACTTTCTCCTTATTGTGTCCCAGTAGTATATAATATTGGATGTACCGTTTTGCCCCAGGTGTATCCTTGAGAATAAGGGACGACCCCAGCACCCCCCCCAACGTTGTACATACATTTGTTCTGGCAATAACAAGTGCAATAAGGGGCAATTAGGATGTGAGACCTTTAGGACTAAGCATGTGATAGCTGTTTGCAAATGATTTTCATTGTTCAAGTGCTTCGGAAAGGCTAGTTATCCATAATACTGCATGATCAACTTATATTACTTAGGGAGTACTAATTCATTTTTGTGACTTGCTTTTTTGTCACTTACTGATTTCACCTTTACCCCATCAGTCCTATTTTTTGCTATCCCTCTGCTCATTGGCAATACCAATAGAAGATGAAATATAATCAGAGTTTTTCTTCCTTGTTTGTTGCTGGAGAAGGTAAAGGTGAAACTTTTCGGTAACAATACCTGCAAATATAAGGTGAAATTTTATATATACATCCTTATTTCCATTATCATTGATAACCAAAATTCTTTCAAACCATGTGTTGAGTGCCTACTATGTGCTATGTTTTGAGGACTGAATTAATTGTTATTTTAGGAGTCAGAAAGGGTAAGCTTTATCTTATAATTTTGACCTTTTAATAGAGATCAAATATGAGAAATCTCATGAATTAAGTTTTGACAATATGTATTAATTAATTTAGCAAAGTGCATAATTACACTTTATAAAAAGTCTGGGTTTAGGAAACTTTCCTTCATTTTCATTGGGTAAATATATCCAAACACCTTGTTTTGGCATTTTTAGCCTTCCCCTTCCTTATTTCTACTTTATGTTTCAATTGCAGGTCCCAAGAGCCTCCTTCTGACCACACTGCAGTGGCTGCAAAACACATTATATGCATGTGTCTCAGGACCTTAGCTTCTGTCCTGACTGGTGTACCCTCCACTCCATATCTCTTCTCTCAGTTTTCTTCTGCCTTTGAGTCCCAACCAAGCAGCAGCATCCCAAGAAGAGCATCTCCAGAGAAGGGCCTTGCTCCCGAATGTCCCTCTATTACAAAATTCCTGCAGTGCTTGCTACTTCTCTTGCTGATTTTTGGCCCCGATTCATTGCACTTTATCTCCTTTTCTGCTTGTCCTCTCACATGTATTGGTTTTAAATTAAGCTGATAAGAACAAATACTACACTTGGTCTTTGCCAAAAGGCCAAGAAGATATTATGGGTTTCATTTAATAGTGGTAATGCATACTGCCATTTATTGAGCATTTTTTGGAGGTCAGGTGCTGTGCTAAACTTTTATCTCACTGGCTGTTTGCAACAACCCTAGGAGGTAGCCATTATAAAGGAAGTAGCAGGGGTTCAGACAGGTTAAGACACTTGCTCTAAATTTCACAGCTTGTGAATGGTGGTGCCACTACTTTCCATAATGACACCTTTGACACCAGAACTCGTGTCTCATTTCTCATATGTACCTCCTAGGGTTATTATTAGTGATACTAAGAATTGAACCCAGGGGCATTCTACCTCTGAGCTACACTATAACCCCAGCCCTATTTTATTTTTTATTTTGAAACAGGATCTCATTAAGTTACTGTGCACTAGCTTTGAACTTGCAATCCTTCTGTCTCAGCCTCCCAAGTACTGATATTATAGGGGTGCACCAAGGCACTGGCCCTTTTAGGGTTATTGTGAATTATCAATGAAATAAAGCTTCTAATGCCTAAATGGACTTAGAAGACCTTAATCATTTATAGATAGCCACGCCATCTCTTAAGGTACAAATAAAAGTTCATGAGTGAAGAGAAATAAGAACAAGAAGTCAGCCAGGCATGGTGGCACACACTTTTAATCCCAGTCTTTGAGAGGCTAAGACAGGAGGATCACAGGTTTGAGGACAGCCTCATCAAGTAGTGAGACTCTCATCAACTTAACGACACCCTGTTTCAAAATAAAAATAAAAATAGCTGGAGGTATAGCTTGTAGGTAGAATGCCCCTGAGTTCAATCTCCAGTACCACAAAAAAAGAAAAGAAAAAAGAACAAGTCAATACTTCTTTATTCGCATAATTAAAAATATTATTCTCTCTCTATCTCTCTTTTCTTTTTTTTTCTTTTGGTACTAGGAATTGAACCCAGGGGCATTCTACCTCCAATCTATACCCAAAGCCCTCTGTTAAATTATTTTATTTTGAAACAACTGCAATTTTTCACTTTGAAACAACTGCAATTGAACAGTTGTTGAATGTTTCACTAAGTTTCCGAAGCTAGCTTCAAATCTGCGATCCTCTTGTCTCAGCTTCCCAAGTACTGAGATAACTGGTGGCTACCACCATACCCAGCTATATTCTTCTAATTTCATAACACATCAGATAGCCAAATTATTGATGGATAGATGGTGTAATCAATACCAGATTTTTATAACTTATTGATAACTATATAATAGTATACAAGAACAGCACAGTTTCTAACATTAGGCAATCACCTAGATTGTCAACATATTTCAGAAAAATTAGTTTTTAAAATTTTTATTATTTATTTTAATATTAATGCTTTTGTTTCTATTTATACTGTATTGTCTGTGTGCTGAGTTCTTTTATGTAGTTATGGGTCATTCTTACTCTTTTCAAATAATAAACACCATGAAGATGAAACTTATTTCACTTTACTTTTAATGGAATATAGGCAATTTTGAATTTTAGCTGTTGATGTTAATGTTTCTTTTCATCAACTTTTATTGGTGCATTGTAATTGTACATGATAGTGAGATTCATAGTGACACATTAATTTTGCACATTTTTATTTTTAGTTGTCATGTAATAATTGCATATATTTGTGGAGTACAGAATGATATTTCAATAACAGGTCTCCAATGTGCAATGATCAAGTTTGAGTAATTAGTATATCTATCACCTCAAATATTTGTCCTTTCTTTGTGGTGAGAGCATTCCAAATCCTGTCTTCTACTATTTTAAAATCTACAATACATCATTGCTAAGTATATCACCTTACTGTACAATAGAATACTAGAACTTATTTACACTATCTGTAACTTTCTACCCATTGTTCAATCTCTCCCCATCTTTAACTCATCAAATTAATTATATTGGTTTGTTACCTTATTTCTTACATTGTCAGTGAGCCATTCCATAATATGATTTATTTCATTTTCTTTCAGCTTTTGAGAATGTCCAACCTGAAAAGGTGCTATTGTTGATGATTTCCCAGCTTTCATTAACACCTTTAACAATCTACAATGTCTCTAATTAACAGGAAATCACTTGTAAAACACTGGCCAATTACTTAAATGCTGTTTCTGAATTTGAAAATAGATAGCTATGTCTAGATTTCTTCCCTAGTTACTACACTTATTGTTTAGTTTTATTATTCAGTTTTTAAGATAGAGATTAGCAACTGTAGGAATAAAATCTCATTACATGCAGACTTCAATACTGATTTTAAAGTTACAGCCATTTTTAAGGTATCTACTGAAATAACATTTTTCTTTCTGGTAATGTGATGATCTATGACACCTTTTTTTCTTTGACAGACAGCTTAGAATATTTTCAGTTTAATATACCTCTAATAAAAATCTACTCATGTCTCTGTGAGTGAGCACAGTCATAGCATGAAGTAGTGCTGAGTGTCAGCAGTGCTTCTTCTGTTAACGATTTTGGAGAAAAACTTGACTCTAACAGCAGGGGCTGGGTTCTCTTTCTTGTCTATTTTGAAATATACCAAGACATTTTTATTGCTATACTTTAAATTTTGTCAAAATCAAATGCTTAGTTATCTTAGCTTACAAGCAGTTTTTTCACTCAGGGGCATTTTACACAGTTAATACTAAATTTAAACTCTTGTGACTTTGTGTATTTGGTCCAGGTGATATTTCTTCCCAGTGGTTATATGCTTAAAAATGCATCTTTCAGGTTTTTTTCCTTTTTATTTTATTTTTTAATATGTTTTTATTAAGCCGGGCATGGTGGCGCACGCTTGTAATCCCAGTACTTTGGGAGGCGGAGACTGGAGGATCAGGGTTCGTTGCCAGCCTCAGCTCTCTCTCTCTCTCTCTCTCTCTCTCTCTCTACTTAGTGAGGCCCTCCGCAACTTCGTGAGACCCGGTTTCAAAATAAAGTATAAAAAATAGGGCCGGGGGTGTAGCGCGGAGGTAGAACACCCCTGGGTTCAATCCCTGGTACCGCAAAAAAAAAAAAATATGTTTTTATTGCTGCATTGTAGTCTCACATCACAATGAGTATCACTTTGGTGTTAACATACATGCACACAGCTCTTGGTGTCCCTCCCCCCGCCTCTCCCATCTTTCAATTTTTAATTAGTTATAAAACACAAATCAACTTCACGGACATTTTTCAAGGGGCATTGTTTACAAGTGGTAATTATCTTAAGCTATGTTTTAGTTAAAAGATTTAAATTAGATGTATTTCAGTTTGGCTTTGGGTTTTTCAATGAGATGAGAGCTCCATATCATCAAAGATCTGTCATTTTTTTCACTTTTTAATGTCATTTTTTCACTTTCTCCAGAAGTCTACTCCTTGGTCAGGAAAGATTTTGGCATTAAAACAAAGTTTTCCTTTGCTTCTGGTTTCACCTGGCTGATTTGATCTTCATGGCCTTTTCAAAATCCTAGACTCTGACCTTCTCCCATTGGAAAATCTTAGAAATCCATTTATTTTCAGCAATCTCCACTCAAGATTTGAAACTTATTACTTAGAACGGATCAACTTCAAAGGTCTCGGTGTCTTTGATCCTAAACTTTTAAAATTTAATATCTGCAACAGAACCTGCTCTCTCCCTTCCCTTAAGCCATCAGTTGCTTCACTGGCTTACAGTTCTCCTGGTCATTCAGCCATTTCTAGATTCCATCTGTCTCTGTAGGTAACTAAGACTCTGCTAAACTGCACACCATGTTCTCTCACCCTTAGTACCTCCCCTTAACCCTGGAGACATCAAAGCATTTGATTCACTTGGGCTTACTTTCTAGTATTATTTTGTAGCACAAAGTCACATTACTGGATATATTGTCTTTAGCCCAAACTTCTCATATTCCCAATAAAGAAAAGAGTTTCAGAAAAGGAGTGGAAACTTGGAAATACATGATTTTTCCCCAGGATGGATAACGAGTTCAGCTTGATGGGCTTGGTGGGAAGTGAATGAGAATGTAGCTGGAAAGGTGAGCTAGACCCAGGTCACCTAAATGTCTAAAGTCCCATGCTAAGGAGTTTAAGCTCACTATACAAGTAATGGGAATCAGTAACAGAATCTAAGTGGATAGATGATATTTTTAGAGCTGCATTGTTAGAAATAACACTGTGGAAGATGATTGGTATGTAACAAATAATTGAAGGCCATCAGACTGGTTAGGAGAGTGTTGAGATTGTGCAATCACAAGGCACTGTGGTCTGAACTGGGCAGCTGAAAGAGGAATGATCTAATTCTCCTTTACTGTGTTCTTCAGTAAACTAATGTTTTGTGAATGTCCATAATGGCCTGTGGCACTGTAGGGGAACTTCAGAAGAGTCTCTGGTTTCTTTCATAAGATGATGCATCAATTCATCCTTCTTTTTGGAAGCAAATGGATTTACCAAACTAGTTTTTCTATGTAATGTTTGCTGTGTATCTGTGTTAGTGTTTTCTATTGCTATAAGAGAATGCCTGGGACTGAGTAGTTTATAAAGAAAAGAGGTTTTTGGGGGGACTTTGGTTTTGGAAATATAAGAGTATCGCACCAGCATCTGCTTGACTTCTGGTGAGGACCTCATGGCAGAAGGGTGTCAGGGGTGTAAAGAAGTGAAGAGTGGAGAAACATGTCCAGGCACTTCATAACAATCCACCTCATGGTAACTAATCCACTCTCATGGGTTCTACAATTATCTCTTTTTTTTTTTTTGCAGTACCGGGGATTGAACCCAGGGGCGTTCTACCTCTGTGCTACACCCCCGGCCCTATTTTTTTATACTTTATTTTGAAACCTGGTCTCACGAAGTTGCAGAGGGCTTCACTAGGTAGAGAGAGAGACAGAGAGAGACAGGGAGAGAGAGAGAGAGAGAGAGAGAGAGCTGAGGCTGGCCGCGAACCCGGATCCTCCGGTCTCCGCCTCCCAAAGTACTGGGATTACAAGCATGCGCCACCACGACCGGCTTACAATTATCTCTTGATGAGGACTAAATCCTCATGACCCAACCCTTCTCAAAGGCCCCACCACCTCTCAATAACACTGCACTAAATGTCAGCTTGAGTGTTGTCAGGGACAAACCACATCCAGACCATAGCAATATCATTCTTTTTTTTTTGTACTAGGGAAACAGGGTTTTGCTAAATTGCTGAGACTGGCCTTGAACCTAAAATCCTCCTATCTCAGCCTCCTGCATACGGGGATTATGGGCATGCACCACCACACTTGGCTAGTATCTTTCCATAGATGGAATTATTATACATATAATAGGAGATGAAATGTGTAATGTTTGCAAAATTTCTCTGAGAAGTATTACTTTGCGAAATTATGCCTGTTTTCTGCTTAATTTCTTTCAAAGAAGTTAGGTGGTCTTCATCCCCTAAGTTTAATTTCTTTCAGAGAACTGAGATGGACTTTATCCCCTCCATGCTCTAAATTAGGTTAGACCACTGAACCTGCCTAAAATGATTTAAACATATTATAACTGAATTGTCATCAATATTATAAATCTCTGCCCAGGGAGGGAACACAGATGTTTGGAAACATTTTCTACTTTTAAAGCAGTCACTGAGCTTGACTACAGCTCCTGGCTCCGGATTGTTGGCAGACTGCACTGTTGCCCATGTAACCCAGTATGCCAGATGAGTTGAAGAGTCCTAGATAACTGGTTGAAAACTCAGCTTTAGAAGAAAGGTGGATGATTGCTGTGTGACATTGTCATGGGTAGGAAATAAAGGCATAGTGTACATTCTGTCAGATTTTCTTCTCTCTTTTGATTCCCAGAAATTCCAAACTCATTATAAAAATATTCTCAGGTCTGAGCTGAAGAGAATGGAAATTTCCCATTTTGTCAGACACTGTAACATTACTTATAAAGTTTTTTTTTCTAATTTAAGGTGATGTTTTTGCTTGCGTCTGTAGAAAAGAAGTAGTTAGAATTTTCCAAGTATGACTCTCTTGAAGAAAAACAATACATCAAAATTTATATTCTGACTATTTTGATGCAATGAGTTTCTTGCTATATATTGTTAATTTTTTTCTGTTATTTCAGTGAGATTTTAGGATGATATATAAGTACATTTTTTATTCAGCCAGACACATGAAGCAGAAATTCAATTATTAATCTTCAACAAATAGTATATAGATCGGACATTTACTAATTTAGCTTTTTGTAATTAGCATGAAATTGATATTTTACATAAAATTTATCTTACTCTAGTTCTCTTTTTCTGTCTTCTATTACAGTGTGGGTATACTTGCTATATTCTTTCCAACATCCTGATATAATGTCAATTTTTGAAAGGCAGAGACTGAATTTCTCATCCTTGGATCAGTGCAGCCTCTACACAGTATTACTGCTTCTTATTTAAAAGATATGTGTGAAATATACCTAAATAGTGATGCTGTTAGCCTAGAAAAATTTTTTATTCAATATCTTAAGCCATTTAAAGTTATAACAGCATGGTCATATAAATATTGACAAAGCATCTTTTAAATTTTGTTTTATTCAACAACATTCCATTGAGTACTTATATGTCAGCTCTTTTGTTAGGGATACAGAATACAAAGAAAGATAAAATGAAACTTGGTTGTCTGGAAGAGACAATGATGAATTAGTAAATGGAAATTCATTTATTTTTTTCTAACAAGAACCTTTGCATTCCTCTCTTGACTAGTTCCGTAATGTGGGACTCTAGACACTTACTTTGTAATGGACTTCAGCAGGATAGAAATACATTATTTTGTTCTTGTGGTGTGGAATGTGTGGAAATAAGTTGGCTTATTAGTTGAGCAGAGAAGAACAATCAGTTTTGACAGTTTTCAATATTCCAAAGCTTTTGTTCCTTAACACACATGCATACACAGGTGCATGCACACAGGTGTGAGCATACACACATGCACACATACACACAAGCACACACACACCACAAATGATACCAAATATATATTTGCTATTTTCATGCTAGCATTATCATTGTGGTGAAAGGAGTATGAGACGAATGTATGTCCTTACTCCTAACAAGAAATCCAACTGTAGGATGAGTAAGATTCCTGATAATAAAGAAGTCATAATAAGACCTAATAGAAAAAAAAACAAACAAAAACAAAATATCAGTTGGAATTTTTCTATATTTTAGTTAATGATAGAATCAACACGGGCCAATGGTTGAATTAACCCCAAAGAACGCAATCTGTAGCAATATCTTAGTTGATTTTGGAGTTTTGATGCTGTTATGTTTACGGCCCAGTTGTGTTACAGCAGTGTGATAGGTTGCCATGAGAACAAGGGAGACACCTGGAGATGGGATATAAGGTTTATTGAGAAATTCTTACTGGGTGAGGGTGGGGCAGTGGTGAGGGCCTGGACAGGTGTTTTATGTTTTACCAGAAAAATAGTGGCAATAGTCTGGACAGGTGTACTTCTACTCTATACTGTGCCTCAGGTATCTCACTCAAAACTAGTGCCTCTTACCCTCTGACACTTGGTCCACCTGTATCCACCTGGAGGAGCACATCCCTCTCCACAGTGCTCTGATGCTCACCAGTTACAGCAGGGGGAGGGATTCTGCTTTGTTCCTCGTATGACCAGCATTCCAAGGAGTGGCTGTCCTGGTGTGTGGGCAAGAGAGCAGATTTCTACAGACAACACTAAGTTGCCCTATGTCCCAGCATACACATTCTTCCCCTAATTTGGCTAGGTTTTGGGGAATAAAAAGGAGCATCTGGGGACATGGTGTTTTACTATCCCTCTTTTCTTTAAGGTTGACACAGATGCTTCTCGTGTGTGTGTGTGTGTGTGTGTGTGTGTGTGTGTGTGTGTGTAGTACTGATGATTGAACAAAGGGGCTTCTACCTCTGATCTATACCCCCAGCCCTTTTTTATTTTTTGATTTGAAACAGGGTATCAATAAGTTACAAAGGGCCTCACTAAGTTGCTGAGGCTGGTCTCAGACCTTCAATCCTCCTGTCCCAGCCTTCCAAGTACTAGGATTACAGGTGTGCGCCACCACAGCCAACCACATTTTTAATTTCTATTTTTGTGGCCATTTAAATGAAACATTTGCAGAAACTATCTGTGATATATGAGTCTTATTTATATACTGTGTAGAACACACAACTATAGCTTTGCCAAACCTTAAAGAGGTTTGTTCAATACGCACTGTTTCAGAGTTAGGAGATGTTTACGTGATATAACCTTAATCAAATAGCAGTTTTTCATGGGTTTCACACATTCTGCATGTCTTATGAGCAAAAGCACTGCTACCTTTATCTCAGATGATCTTTTTAAGGATGTTTGTTACATCCAGAGCAAACAGTGTTGGAAGATAACGACAGTATCTCTCTCCAGAGCAAAGGGAAGATTTATTTACTGTTCAGTGTGATAAATAAAATGTCTATGTCTGGGGGAAACAGACTTACTGGCCATGATAAAAGATTTGGTTTTACTAGGTTTGCAGTTCCTTTTCAGTAACACACTCCACAGG
>PVJS01048037.1:0-15207 GCA_004027185.1 Glis glis
AAAAAAAAAAAAAAAAAAAAATAGGAGACAGAAGGAGGGATAGAAAGTGAGGCAGGTTTCTGTGTGGCTGGTACATCTGGGCCAAAAACAAACAAACAAAAAACCAAACCCACGATAAAACAAAGTCCTATGCAAAATAGAAGACTCTTTAGTTTCTTCTACACCCTCAACCTCAGACACCAAGATCCCTTCAGAATTCCTTCAGTGCAGCCCTTGACTATGGCTCAGCATGTAGCCACTCCTGGTCTCTTCAGTGTGTTCTGAAAAAGTGTGATGTCAGAGCTTAGTACGGGAGATTGAGGTTCCCTCCTAGTGCTTTCTTATGGGTTCCATGGAGATCCCCTCTGGTTGAATTTATGTCAAGAAGCCTGGGCAATGTACACACATTGAGACTCATCTATGAATTGTTATATATTCAATTTGGAATTTGGGGTTAAGAGTAAAAAAAAAAAAAGCTTCACAGAATCTTACCTCAAGAAAATCCCGGGTACTAACATTTCTGCAATGGTACAGTTTCCTAAGAAAGAAAACTTCTGGTAAAGCCAAAGCAGACAGGTAGTGAGCTTTGAAAAGGTACATTGTCCTTAGAGAATGGAGATCATTGGTTGGAGAGTTGGGAAAATTAATTCTCTTGTCTTTCGTATTAATTCTAAACTCTGTTTATTTCATAATTTTCTGCAATAAAATCACAATTCACGGCTTTAATCTATTATGGAAACTTTGCCAGAACCAACATATGGAAGGACTTATTTGAATGGGCCAATAATTAATAATTTTTGGCTTACTTCAGCATCCTGGTTTACTCTGGTCCATGTGTTGTTTGTATAGATTTTGCACATATTCTCATGGTGCATCACTTCTCTACTTGAGAACATGAGTTCTCAACTATGGCTGCATATTAGAATCACTTCAGGTGTTTAATTCTTGTGCTTATCCAAAATCAACTGAGACATAATCTCATGGATGGGGTCTTTCCCTACCCAATGGTCATGAAGATATTCACCTATAATATCTTCAAGAAGCTTTTTTTTAAGGGTTTTTCCCTTTAGGTTTATATAAATAGAGTACTATAGTATGTATTGTTCTGAGCCGTGCTTCTTCCAGCATTATGTTTGTGAGATTCATTCATATTGTCGTGTGCAGTTATAGTTCATTAATTCTCATCGCTACTAGCCTATTGTATGGATATGCTACAGTTCGTTTGTTCATTCTACTGTTGATGGGCATTTGGATAGTTTCAGTTTCTGGTTATTACAAATCATATTGCTACAAACATTCTTATGCATGTGTTGTGGAGAACATATGTACATGATTCTGTTGGACATATATTTAGTAGAATTGCATATGTTCATTGCATATATACATATGTTTAGGTTTAGTAGATATTGCCTAACAATTTTCACAAGTAATTGTACCAATCTTAAGATGAAGATAAATCTATCTGATAATCAAAAGACACTATTAAAAACTGAATGGGGAGCCTATAGAGCCTATATATCTATGTATGTGGATATATATTCAAATAAATATATGTATTTCAAATATATATGTATATATAATATGCATATATTACATATATGTATACATATATGTATACATATACATATGTAATATAATATATATGTTTATATATATATAAAGAACTCTGTTAGTCACTGTGACAAAATACCTGACATAAACAAGATAAAAAGAGGGAAGGTTTATTTTGGCTCATAGTTTCAGAGGGTTTAGTCTATGGCCACTTTGTTTCCTTCATTTCTGGACCTGTGGTGAGACAGTATATTGTGGCAAAAGGGCATGGCGAAGGACAGGTGCCCACCCCAGGCAGCCATGAAGCAGAGCCAGACAGAGGAAGTGGCCAAGGACAAAATTCCACCCCTAATTACCTAATTCCTGTAACTATGCCCCATCTCTGAAAGGTTGTAGCGCCACAGAATGGTAACCAATGTTTTAGTAAATGGCCTTTGGGTGATATTTCAGATCCAAACCACAACAAACTCATAGCTGGAATATGCAAAAAAAAAATGCTTATAAATCAATTAGAAAAAGTCAACCTATAGAGAGGTAAAGATGTAAACAGACAGTTTACATGAAAGGGTATCCAAATGGCCAAGAAACCAACAAGGAGCATGACTTCATGCTTTATGATTAAATGAAGTCGTGCTCCTTGTTGGTTGTAGGGAAATATGAATTAAAAGCGCAAGGAGACCCAACAGTCTACCCTGCAGAATAGCTAAAATGAAAAAGATAGCAAATACAAAACCTGGAAAGTGGGTAGAACAACTGAGACCATAATATGCTGTTGGAGGGTATAAACTGGTACAGCCACTTTAGAAAATTATAGATACAGTTTGTGTGTGTATGCAGTACTGGGGATTGAATCCAGGGGCATTCTACCTCTGAGCTATAGCCACAGCCCTATTTTATTTTTTATTTTGAAACAGGGTCTTACTAAGTTGCAGAAGGCCTCAATAAGTTGCTGAGGCTGACTGCTAACCTGCAATCCTCTGGGCTCAGCATCCTAAGTATTAGGATTACAAGCATGCCCCCACCACACCTGGCTAGATTTTTTTTTAATTAAGCAAAAGAAAATTTTTTTCTTAAATTATAGCCAGGAGTAAGAACCATTGCTCAGGAGAAAGGAACCATTATTTCTCCTTAGACTCTGTCACATCCTTGCATTAATATAAATCTGTAATGGTCAAACAGAAAAATTTTTAGCGTCCTTCTCATCTATTTGCTTTTCCTCGGTTGTTCTGCCCTCTGCTTTCACAGCATGACTTTTTATCTGTGTTGACAGCATAATAATCAATTCTGGGATACGAGTATCCACTTCCCACGAAGCCCAGTGTTCTTAGTTTAGACCCACGGAAAGTGATTTGTTTTTCTCCTCAGGAGAACAGTCTGGATTTTCTGTTGGCACTATGTTTCAGGTATAAATTGGAAATGATGGTCCTTGAAAAAAAAGTTCATAAAACTATGTATTGATATGGAAAGATTTTCAAGACATATGGCTAAGCGCCTAAGAATACATGTGCAAAGTAGTGTACTATAGGTTACCATTTATGTTGGAAAGAATAAAATATATAAAAGTAAAATGTACAAAAGTATTAACTACGTTATATACACACATATGATATATAATTGCAATGTACCAATAAATTATGAAAAAGACCCTCTTAATTTTATTGTTCTTTTCTGTTTTGTACCCTCTATCTAATTTTGTTTTCTCCCTGATTTTACTATTTCATTCTTCCTAGCATTGGGATGTTTGTTCTTGTTTATCTAGTTTCTTGAGGTGCAATGTTAGATTGTATATTTGATATTCTTCTTCTTTTTGATGGAGGAATTTATTGCTGTAAACCTCCATCTTAGATTTAGCTTTACTGCATCTCATAAGTTTTGGCATGTTTGGCATTTTTAAAAATTAATATTTTGACTCAATTGATATTTTGACTTCTTTTAAAATTTCTTTATTCATCCATTGGTTGCTTAGGTGCATGTTGTTTAATTTCCTTGTGTTTTTTAATTTCTCAAAGTTCTTATTGTTATTGATTTCTATTTTCATACCATTGTGGTTGGAAAAGATAAATGCTATAATTTCAGTTTAAATATATATATATATATGTAGATAGATATTAGTTTTAAACCATATTAGCGCTTGTGAAAGGACATAGAACAATAATATAGGAAGGGGCATGGGATGGTGGAACAGAGTGGGAAGGAGTCTTTTCACTGTAAACTATTTTTATGTTTTTTTTTTTAATTTTGAACCACATGAATGTTCAACTATTTGGAAGACAAAACAAAACATAGCAACACACACACACGCACACACACACACACACACACACACACACACACACCTTTGTAAAGCTTATTGAAATGTAGCCTGCTGGACCTTCCTCCCAGAAATGAGACCAGGAACCTGAGGCTTTGTCAAGTGCTCCAGGCTCCCAACCCTCAGATTTCAGCAGGTGGTCTTGAAATTGCCCTTAAGAAACACAGCCCCAGTTTGGTTGACTAATAGGCCATCTCTCCGTTAAAATTAGCTACTTGGGGTTTGATCCTGGTATACAGAAAAAGAACGAAAGCATGGCAGGTAGTGTCCTGGACAAGATGTGGCGTCCTTGAGTGAATGCAGTCTGTGGGAGGGAGGGTTTCAAGCTGGGGCTCACCAGGGACCACAGGAGCATTGAGGGAGGTGGCCCTGTTGATATTCATTAGTCTTCTAGGGCTCCTGTAACACAATACCACAAACGAGATGACTTGAACAACAGACGTTTATTGTCTCATGGTTCTGGAAGCTACAAGTCCAACAGGAAGAAGTTGACAGGTTGGTTTCTCCGTGAGGCAGGGAGAGAAAAATCTGTTCCCTGTTTCCCCCTTAGTTTCTGGTGGTTCACTGGCAATCTATAGCATTCCTTGGCTTGCAGAAGCATTGATCTTCCTTTATGTTTAAATGGTGTTCTCCCTCTGTGGGTGTTTTTGTGTCCAAATTTCCACTTCATAAGGACACTAGCCACATTGGATTAGGGCCCAACCTAATGACCTCATTTTAACTTGATCACCTCTACAATAACCCTATTCCAAATAAGGTCATATTATGAGGTACCAGGGGTTAGAACTACAACATGTCTCTTTTTGGGTGATACAACTCAACCCATAACACTCCCTGTCTCATTTTTCCCTCTTGATATGATTTCTTTCCTCAAATCTTCTATATGGTGATAACCCAAAGTCAGTTAATTCTTAGATACTTTTCAAAGCTTAATGACTCTGACCCAGGTCTTTCTCTCTCCTGAAGGGACTTGTTTTATTGAATTTTTAAGTTCTCTTACTTTGCAAAATTAGTAAGTTCTCTTACTTTGCAAACTCTGATCAAATAGGCCTAGCTCATCCTTGCAATTGTGAAGCATGCAGTCTCAGATTTAAAAAGTAAGTAACTGCATTTTCCTCATTACTTTGATCTCACCCACAGGCATATGTACAAGATTGGTCTCACTACCTCTAGTCCTGGGAATCTTATTACTGAAGACAATTATCTCAGAGATGCTTGGTGGAAAAGCAAAATGTTCATCCATCAGTCAGCTTTAAGGCATACTCTCCCCTTCTTCTGTGCTAGTAGATGGCCATTATAGTATATACAAAGCCCATCTCCCTCTGAGGTACCAAAGAATACACAGAGCCAGACTTTCTCTTGAACACTGCAGAAGGAACAATGATGATACAAATTAAGGAGCAAAGAAAGGAATGAGCTAAATTAGATGCACCTGCTATCACTATTTGGACCCAGTTTTTTAGAAGCAAGAAAATTAAAATATGAGAGAAGTGAGTACACATTGTAGCTCAAAAGATGCTAAGGAAACCATAACATTGAAACCATTTCAACTATGAATCGAGTGTTCAGAATCCTTATAAATATGATATATGGTTCAATGATTGACCCAAGGGAAAAAACTCACATAAAAAGATGTTGGGGGACAACAACAAATTAAAGTGCATTTCACACAAATTTATGAAAAAGTATAGTATTTAGTCTCTATAAAAGACAACTTTAGAAATCTTTTTGGATTTGGAGGATTAGTATTGCCTGAACCAAATGGTATTAGTGATGGTCAAATTATGTCCCTTAGAGCAACTACCAGGGGATCATGAAGACCATTTCCCAATGTGGTGTGCAAGGGTTTGGATTCGTTTGCTTTTGTAGCAATGCATGCCGCTCTGTGTGATCCACAGGGGTTGTTTTCATTTTAAAAATGTAGTACTCTGCTGGGACAGAATTAAAGGAACACATCATTTTTTTCTATTTAATGCCTCAGGTCAGACACCTTCCTGAATCCAGCTTTGTTGCTGACAGGATTGCCTAAAAGCATAATGCATGACTCATGAGCACATATGGCAATGATATTTAAAACAAGGACTGGGTGTGGAGTTCCATTTTTACCTCTTGTGCCATTTGCACTAATGAGGGCTTTATAAAGAGGACCAATTTAGCCTGGGTGGTTTTAGCTACACCTAAGGGAGGGGAAGACATCTATTATCTGGAAGTCATATCAATGGGTTACTTTCATGAAAATAGAAAACCACGGTGTTAGCCTTTTTCAAATACAAAAAAAAAAGTCAGCTTGCTGTTGCTTAATGACTTTAATATTTTTTTTTGAGAGGGTTTGGGCACAAGGCATGGTGGGACCTGAGCAAATTCTGGATTCAGAGGAGACCTCTGAGTGTCATCCAAGCCCTGAAACTATGCACTATATCAATTTTAGTGTAGTAGGGATTTGGCTGAAGTAGGGATGTCCCATCCCAGGGGAGGGCACAGTGGTTTTGAAATTCCTGAGGCTATCCTTAAACACCCTGAGGATGAGTGGATATCAACATGGCTCTGGAGATGGGACCATGAGAGGAAAAGGGACTGGTTTTCTGGAGCCCATTAACAAGATCCATGTGGGGCCTTGGATCCTCCATGAGAACTTAGTATCCTTCCCCAGGTTTCACCCCAATGTTTTCTCTCTGTGTCCTTTTATTTTTCAACCATCCTATTCCATTAGACCCGGCCAGGATTGAATCTGAGCCAGAGGAGACCTTCTAATCTAAGATGGCATCAGAACCATGATTAGGGGGGAGAAAGTGAGAGGAGAGTCTTATAAGTGCAGGGTCATATTCTGTTCTATTTAAAATTTTGACCAATTACTTCATCAAGTATTTGGGGTACTTTTTTCTTCAAAAATAGTTTATCAAATACTATTTGGTTACTGAATTTTTAAAAAATCACACTTAAATTTTGTGACTGTGGGGAGTGGCTCCTATGTCTCACCTCAGGATATGATTTAAACAGCGACAGCCCAAACTGATGTCCCAGTGTGTGCTCATGGCGTTTGGGGAACTGTACCTTCAGGTGGTGAGGATGAACACTTCCTGCCTAGTACCTAGGAGAGATGGTGAGAAATCAGTAAACTTCCATGGCTTCAGTTTCTATAGAGCATTGGCCATCTCTTCATGGACATTTTTATACATGAAGTTTAATTAAAGTCAACATCATTTCTTTGGAAGTAGAAACCAAGTCCAGTCATAAACAAGAACATTGAACCATTGGTCTTGAATCCAAGTGAATCCAGCCATTTTTATCATCCTTCATTTGCTTGGTAATGAGAAAGTCTTTTTGAAATATATATATATATATATATATATATATGTGTGTGTGTGTGTGTGTGTGTGTGTGTGTGTGTGTGTGATAAATGGTGCAAAATTAATTTCAAAAGTTATAAAATGAGTTTATTCCTAATAAAATAGAGAAATAGCAGCAAGGAACATTCTTGTGTAGAAAAATGAGAAGTTTATCCTACAGGGAGGCAAGCAGTGCCAAGAATTGCTTTTTGCTGAACAGCCTGTGTTCAGTCCCCTATGGCCAATATTCCCTGGGATTTCCAGAGGGCTGGGCTGGACCTGGGAACATCTATGAGCACTGCCAAGATTTCTTTTTTTTCAGTAACTCTATATTCTCCCTTTTATAATTTCCTTACCTTTCTAGAATTATGTCCTCATACCCAATTTACTCCAGCCAGCAATCTGTACTCCAGATATTTTCCTATGTTCCCCTGTCTCCTTCCATTTTCAGGATTGCATTTGGCTCTAAATAATGGAGCCCCAATGGTAGTGGCTTCATCTAACAAATTTGAGTTTCTTTTATCATGCCCAGAGGTAGGCAGTCCAGGCTGGGAGAATTATTTTAATTTAGGCCTATTATTATTCTGAATAAAATTATATAAGGAGAATAAATGTTTACTTTTTCAAAAATTATATGCCTCTTTCAATGTCCCATAAATATTGGGCAGAGCATGCTAGGAGTATGGTAAGTTAAGGAGATGTGAAAAATAGAAAACTGAGTAAGATTGGAGGCTGAGCATAGATTCCAACATTTAGGGATTGTACTGGATTCAAGCTAGAAGTCTGGTTAATGTCATACCAAAAGGCCATGATATATCTGTGGAAAACTGACTCTATGATTTATGCTACAGGTGTAGATTCATGTAGAAGCAAATGTGACAATGTGAATCCAATCTCCTAGTATAAAATAGTGGCAAAAATAGGTACTATAGAAAGAGATGCAAAATTGTAGAGAAGATACCACGAGGAACCTAAATGTAGTCATTTGACTTGTAGCTAGAGAATATAAATAGGTAAAAGTTTTCTCAGACCCATGAGAGAATAGGGAAAAGGTCCAGGCTAATTTCATTCTGAAGGTTCCTATTTTCTTTTTTAAGACTTTAGGAGGGCATATGTATCCCAAAGTATTCCAAGGACTCCAGTGCTGTATGGAAAATAAATCTTGTACCTATGTCTCAAGGAAAGAGATTTGCACATTAGGGTAAGTTGACTCAATATTAAAGGGCATCCATATGAAAAGATGCACTGTTAAAGTGCATTAGTCATCTCCTGCTGCTCATTGTGGTATTAAAGAGAGCATAGGTTTGGGAGATAGGTAGACATGGATTGAAATCCTGAGTCTGACATTTACTAAATGTACAACTATGGGCAATTTATTTAACCACCTTGAGCCTCATCTTCCTCATTTATTTATCCAGCACTTATTAAGTACTTACTTTTTGTGCCAGATGCTAGATATTCTAAAATAAATGACATCCCATGTCCTTAAGATATTGTAGTACATGCTTCCCAGTTTAATTTTGGAAGTTGAATATCTTAGGACTATATAAATGTTAATATTTGTTCCCATTCTCCTAGCTCCTTGTCATTGCTTTGCTGAAACATTTTTTTCCTCCTCTAACTTCACAGGTCATAATTAGACTGACTTTTAAAACTCAACCCAATTACACCTTTTTCTTGAAGCCTTACCTAATTCTCCAGTCATGACATGAATTCAATCTTCTAGTATAAAATAGTGGCAGAAATAGGTAATATATAAAGAGACACAAAATCATAGAGAAGAGCTCATCAGGAAGCTATATATGGTTATTTGACTTGTAGATAGAGAATATAAACTGCTTAACTTTGTGTTATGCTGTACAGATTTTTAGCTCTAACACTGGATTGAACTTCCCTGCATTCTAGCACAGTACCTTACATATAGCATGCTTCAAATCAATGTTGGTTGGATAATATTCAAAGAAGATCAAAATGGAGAGAGAGTATGGTCAATATTCATAAGTCTTAAAGGATATAGGCAGAGTAAACATAATTATTTGTAGTGAACCCTGTGATATGCTGTTAAAGGACATAGGTAGAATAAACATGATTATTTGTAGTGAATCCTGTGGCATGCTGTCTAGAGTCTCTTTAGTAATAAAGACTTTATTCCTCTACTTGGAAGTATTTTTACTTGACAGCCCTCTGCCACTGACTGAGAAAATCTACCACTTCCAAGTTTATGCCTCCTTTCTAGTCTGCATCCAATGCAGGAGGAAAAGACCCAGACTCTTTTCCCAAACTTAGGACAATTGTGAATGTCTGTATCAGCTTCATAGAGATGGCTGAGGCCATTTGTTAGACTGCAGCACATCCCAATTTCTCCCTTTGCAAAATTCTGTTTCCTTCCTTTCTTCTACAGGTATTGATCTCAGTAATCCTCCCCACATGCTAATCACTTGTTTAAATTATGCATCCTGGGGAACCAGACCTTCAATCATTGTTATTAAGAGTAGTCCAGGAAAGTAGAGAATAAGATGAGATTTTGGAACTTGACACTGCCAAACACCTAGCAATGAGAAACCAATACCTGGTAGTAGATGAACACTGTTATGAAGCAGTGGTGTCCACATTAAAACTTACATCAGTGCTGAACTGAGAGAGTAAACTGGTGGAAGAAAGTGCGCTAAGTGAATGCAATATATCAAGTGTTTGAGAAATAAGGCGGAAATGATTATACGCACAGTGGACTTGGGATGTGGTTGGCTGATGCTGGGGCAGTTAATGTTTTGGAAAAATAATAAAAGGGGAAGTGATTAATTAGTAATGAAAGTCTAAGTGTGAAAACCAGAAGGCCTCCTTGGTAGCAAATAAAGGAAATTTCATCTATTGCACTTGGAGGGTAAAACAAAAACAAACAAAGAAACAAATAACACCCCCCACAAATGGAAACTCCCAACACTTCAGCATAAGGGCAACATAGCTCCAAAGAAGGCTGAATTCTCAGTCAAAGCACATATGGAATGAGGATATTGGGGTAAAGTCATGAATATTAGAGATCTAATTCTAGATTCTTCTGAACCCTCTGGACTTGCAGAAGTGTCCCCAACTCTTCTTGTGACTATAAGTAACAAGACTTAGAACCCAGCATGACCTAGTCAGCAAAGTGCTGGGATTTGTTACAAGAGGAAAGGAAGTAAACCCAGAAAGAGCTGTAGAACCTAGTCAGGAGGCACTTCCAGAAAGCAGGAGGGCATGTACAGGACTCAGTTCTAAGGGTGATGATTCAAAGAGGGAAAGAACACAATATTGGACATTGGAGATTGTGTTGATGTGGAAGTACTCTTCAGGGATTCAAGATTTAACACACTTGCAAAGACCCAGGTGATGCCGCTAAGACACTGCCAAGATAAATCTTAAAGGCTCATAGAAAGTGGTAGCCAACACTTAGTGACCTAGAAATCCAGGAACTGCCTGGTGGATGATGGAAGCGAGGATCCATGAGCTCAGAGAAATGGGCATCTTATAGTGGATTCACTATGTGTGATGGTTAATTGTATATATCAACACTAGTCTGGATGTTGCTGTGAAAGCATTTTTTAGATGGAATTAACATTTGAGTAAATCAGGTTTTCCTCCACAGTCTGGGTGGGCCTTAAGAGAAAAATGACTGATGTCTCCTGAGGTAGAGGGTACTTATTCTGCCAGCAGACTGCCTTTAGACTTGAGCTACAGCACCAACTCTTCTCTGGTTCTCCAGCCTGCTGGTCTGCCCTGGAAATTTTGGGTTTGCTAGCCTCCACAATTGTGTTTCTCTCTTTCTCTACATCCTATTATGTTTCTCTTTAGATCTAACCTCACTACTAATACACTTTGTAATCCTGGCAAACCTATCACATGGTAAGATCTGGAGAATTCTCTACTTACCAAAGAAATGAGACACCTGCTGTTGAAAAGGGTACCAGCATCACTAAGCCTGTGATGAATCTCTTTTGTAATGTGAATAGTAAGGGAATCCAGTACAAGCCTGGATTTGATGATAGCTATAAGAAAGTATGATCCCAAAATTTGAGGCCGAGAAGAAACACTTAACTATCAAGGTGGATGCAATAATTGGAATGAGTAACAAGGCTGGAGGAGTAATGAGAGGGGCCTGATCTATAGAGAGACATGGAGATTGTTAATGAAACATGACACACCTAAGGTAAAGATATTTGGGCATCTAACGGGTATAGTTTTCTACCTATTGAACCCAAATAAATCAAGGATGGATGATCAAGAAGCTGATGGCAGCTACCCAAATAAAGAGTCATGATACTTTGTCCATATGTTGGACCTGAGACAGCTGACAATGACTACAGGAGAATCAAAACCATTGTCTAGCTAGGTCTAGTGGTGCATGTCTGTAGTCCCAGTGCTTGGGAGGCTGAGGCATGAGGATCACTTGAGCCCAGGAGTTTGAGACCAGCCTGGGAAACATAGTAAGACCTGGTGTCAACGACAACAACAATTATATACTTTTACAAGTATATACTTGCTAGCTCTCAGAGCTACAGTCAACCATTGACTGAAGGAGAGATAGCAGCTTCAAGAGAATAGACCCTTCAACACCATGCTACATGCATATAGGAATGATTTCCCTAGTTCTTACTCAAACAGACCTAATATCATTTTTAAGGGTAACTATATGTTAAGAAAAATGGGATACGTAAACATTTTGAGGACCGTTGGACACAAGTTCAAGTTTTTACATCGACATTGATTCATGGGAAACTAAAGGAGCATGTTGGTCCCTTTATTAGAGTAAGACCATGTGGGGGACAGGTAAAAAATGTAATAAATAGGGACCTAGTCAAAGGTTTGGCTCATAGTGGGTCTACTGGGTTAAAGGGGTCATATATTCCAGGTGACTGATATGTAATTGCAATGGGCATCATTGATAGTTGGCACAACCCCCCATTGGTTCCTTGGCCTATCTAGTAAGAGCTATTATAGTACCGAAGCTAAGTAGACATCCTGAAACTGTAACCCCCTGCAAAATAGTAAATAAAAAACCATTATCATTTCCCAGAGATATTGATGGTACTGTTAAGAATTTAAAGGACGCAGGGGTGGAAATCCCAATAATAACTCCCTTTATTAGTTTTGTCCCCATAAAAGCCAGATGGATTCTATTGACAGTGTATTACTGAAAGATCATTCAAGTGGTCCCTTGTGGCTGTTGTGACAGATGATCTATTGAAATATCTTTGCTAGGGAAGGTTATATGACCTCAGGTTTATTGTATGTGGTATGTAGACATTGTTTTGGTAAACATGTTGTTTTCCATCTCTATCACAAAGAAGGATATGAAACTTGCAGTGGGGCAATGGTATTTATTTATAGTCTTGCCCTGGAACTGTTACCTCTTCCAGGATTGTCATAGGTTTTATCTCCCACTGCCTGGGGCTCATGTATCTTACTAACACCCCCTACATAATTGGTACATTTTACTCATTGAGTCTAAGTAGCATAAAGTCTTTGATGCAATAGATCACTGTAAAACTTTCCAGGATTTACAACTGTTCCAAGTATCTTTGGGACTATATCATGACATAAGGATTTTATAGCAAGCCCTATTAGGAGAATCAAAATATAGATACTAGAGAGAATTGTACATGTTTTAAAAAAACATATCCTGGCATGCTACTGCCCTGGTAGAGATGGCACACCTCACCATGGGTTATCCAGTGATGGTGTAGCTGGAACTGTCCATCACGAGCTGGTTGTATTAGACTCACTATAAGATTCATTGGGCCCAGCATGGTAAGAAGGAAGTGGTGCCTTCAGCATCAGTCGTGAGCTGGGCTAGAAAACACAAGTCCAGGAGCATGTGGCTGAGAATTCCATGTCACCCACTCACTATTTTACCACCATTTCCCCTTTAGTTCACACCTATGCCACAATATAACCAGCTAATAGTGAAAGGAAATGGTTTGGTTCATAGATGAATTGGCTTGGTATGTGGATAGAAACAAACATACAAAAGAAGTTCAGGGGATGCAGGGGATACCTTGAAATACATCAGTGAAGGAAAATTATTTGGTGGTGTACCTGGTGACCCACTTTATATGAAAAGAGAAGTGCCTATGTCTTGAGCAATTGACATGGGCCAGGGAAAACAGTGATTGGAAGACTGAGAACAAGGAAGTCAGACACATGAAACTATGTATGGATTCAGGAGATCAAGTATTAAGGGTGAAAACTCTTTGTATCTTATGTTAATACTCAAACAGAGAGCATTAGCCATGCAGGAGTCACTACACAACTCCTTTCATGGACACTGAATGGGTTTGCCATGGTGGAAAGAACTCACATTATCAGTGGGGCCAAGAGGATGAACTCCCACTCAACACACTGGATCTAGCTACTGCTATTACCACATACCCAACAACAGAAACCACGCTAAGCCCTCAGTATGACAGCAGTCTTGAGAAGGCCAACCAGTCAACTAGTGTCCTGTTGTCTCCTTTAACCCTTGCACTCTGGAAAGGGGTAATGATTAATTGTGACTGGATAAAGACATTTTACAAGTATATCCTTTCTGTTTCTCAGAGCTACAGCCAATACCATCTTCTGAGGGTTTGATCAACTAACATGGAATACTTCTGAATATTGCATTAAATTTCCAATTACTTCTGAACTGGACCACTCAAAATAGGAAATTAAGTAAACCTTCTTTTAGTGAGACCAATTATGAAGACACTTATTTTTAAGATTTTGATACACTTACTATTGCTTCTTTCACTATTATTTAAGTTTGTGGAATAATGCACTCATTTCTCCAAAATATAACCTTCAATTTAGGTATATGGCCACAAGATGTCATTGTACATCATAGTCACATTTATAAGTAGAATGTGAGAAGTACCCCTCCCCCAATATAGAACTTTATAAACAGTGAAAATGAAATAAATATTACATACCCATGAAAGTGTGTAAAGTTTTGTAAGGATAAGTTTTTTGGCAATAATTTTTGAGATAGCTATACACTTACTGCTAGAGGAGCCCAAGATTGCTTTAGTAAGCCTCAGAGCATCTCATCTCCTTCCTGGGGTTTATATCCATTTTGCATAAAAATTCTTCTGGCTGAGAAAAAATGTTTTTCTTCTCTGAAACATGTTTCTGTTGAAGTGACTTATCTGTAAAATCTCAGTCTTATTTAGGTTTTATTTTTTGAAACATGTTTAAGCAGAACATAAACTCCTAAAACAGACATATTAAGTGTTTTTTTTTTCAGCCTGACTGGTTTCATAACCAATGCAATTTTAATTTTGGGTTTTATTGATGACTTTTTTAATGCATCAACTTTGCTTTTATAGTACTATCCTTGAAAAAGATAGAATCCTTAAAAGTTGCATTTCTTTCTTTTTTTTTTTTTGCGGTACAGGGGATTGAACCCAGGCCATTCTACCTCCGAGCCACACCCCCGGCCCTATTTTTTATCCTTTATTTTGAAACGAAGTTGTGAAGGGCCTCACTAAGTAGCTGAGGCTGGCCACCAACCCGGATCCTCTGGTCTCAGCCTCCCAAGTACTGGGATTACAAGAGTGCACCACCAAGCCTGGCAAAAGTTGCATTTATTTATTTATTTTCTTTTTCTTTTTGTTAATATGTTTTTATTGGTGCATTGTAGTCTCACATCACAATGAGTGTCAGTTTGGTGTTAACATACATGTGTACAGCTCTTAGTGTCCCTCCCTCCCACCTCCCCCCCCCCACATGTAGCACTGAGAATGATGTTGGTATAATCTCATATGTACACATTGTTTATGACAGTAATTCCATAGATTCACTTCTTTCTTGCCCTTCCCCTTCCCTTGTGAATCCTAAAAGCAGCAAGAACAAAAGAACGGGTGACATACAGGGGCAAAACAATAAAAATCACCCCAGACTTCTCAACCCAAGTCAGGAATGCCAGGAGGGATTGGAACGAAGTACTCCGGACCCTGGAATAAAACAACTTCCAACCAAGACTGAAATATCCAGCATTTATTTCTGAGAAGCAACTAGAGTCAGTTT
>PVJS01048038.1:0-15207 GCA_004027185.1 Glis glis
AGTCTCACATCATAATGTAGTTCATAGTGACAGTGACATACATGCACACAGCACTTGGTAAGTTTTCCCCCAGCTCTCTCCCCCCACTCCCCTCCCTTTCCCCATACAAGATATTGAATTGGCATTGGTATTCTCACATATGTACATAATGTCAGTGGAAGTGTTTCCTTCATTAATTCTCCCTCTCCCCTCCCCAAAACCACCTTCATCTTTCCACTGGAGTTTCTTCTCCATTATCTAAAGGACCTCTTATATCCCAATTACTCTCTAGTTTTCACATATAAGAGAAAACATATGACTCTTCATTTTCTGTGACTACGTAAACTCACTTAACATAATGTTCTCCAAGTCTAATTTCCTGCAAATGACACAATTTTTTTCTTCTTTATTGCTAAGTAGAATTCCATTGTGTGTATATCCCATAATTTTGTGATCCATTCATCTGTTGATGGACACCTGGGTTGGTTCCATAATTTGGTTCATAAGAATTGTGCTGTTACAAACATGTATATGCATATATTACTATAATATTCTGATTTCAGTCCTCTTGGAAAGATACCCAGGAGTGGTGTAGCTGTATCATATAGTGGATCCATTCTCAGTTTTCTGAGGAATCTACATACTGAATTCCATAGTGGTTGTACTAATTTGTAATCCCACTAACAATGTAGAAGAGTTCCTATATCCCCACATCCTCACCAGCATTTATTGTTGTTTGAATTCTTGATGATTGCCATTTGAATTGGTGTTAGATGGAATCTCAGTGTAGTTTTAATTTGCATCTCTCTGGTTGCTAATACAATGACAGTTTATTAAATTTTAGGACACTGTGCCAGGCGTGATGGCACACACTTGTAATCCCAGTACTTGGGAGGCTAAAACAGGAGGATAGCTGGTTTGCAGCCAGCCTTAGCTACTTAGGCCCTCTGCAACTTAGTGAGAACTCGTTTCAAAAAAAGAATAAAAATTGGGATGGGGGTGTAGCTTGGAGGTAGAATACCCCTGGGTCTAATCCTCAGTACTGAAAAAAAAGTGGGGCCACTGTAATGTCTGCCATTTTCAACTGGCTTATTCAGACTGGGTATGACTGAAGACATACTATCTTATGCAGCTACTTTTTACACGAATATACTCTCAATTGATTTACAGACTTTATTTAATTATTATATTGTAAAATGACCCAGTCAGTTTTTTAAAGTGTATGTATTTAAAATTTGAAATAATCAGCTCTAGTTAAAACACACATTATTATTATTGTTATTTTATCCTTTGTCAGTGCTAAGATCTGATTATCTGGTGCAGTATGAGACAACATACTTAATGCCTCAATTAAAAATTATAGCAATAATGTAAAACAGAAGTAAAATAACACCAGGCCAAGCTATGAGATCCTTCCTCTCATCTGTATATGCCCTTTGGATAAAATAGACTCATGCCTTATCTGCATATATCAAGTAGCTCAGTCTGAGGTTCACATGTTGGCATAGGACTGCATCATACTGAAAAGAATATAAGCTAGGATTATATTTTCTTCCTCCCTTTTTTTCTTTCTAGAATTTTTTGCTTGTTGTTAAAATGTGTGGGTGTCATTGTGCTGTACCAGCAGTGTGCCATGGGTCAGGTGTCAGGATGTTTGGGGCCATACAGCATCTCCACCTTTCTCCCAGGGATCTATTGCATTCAATTCTCTCCTTATGAAACTAGGCCTCAAAGTTTTGCCAAAATTCTTTTGAATACTTTAATGATGGAGGATGAGCACACTGAAGCCGACTGAGATGACCACCTTTCTCTACTGCCTAGAACTACACCCCGAACTCTGGGGTTTCTTTATTGAAAATGTTCATTGAAACATGAGGCACTAGGCCTCCAATTAAATGGGGTTATTTAGGAAAAAAGAATAGGAAATGAGAAAATTAGCATCTAGATGATAGGGTGGTTACTATGAATAAGATAGAAATCCTTCAGCAGTTCTCAGGAGACTCAAGAGTTCATTTCAGTGGCTTATGCTCTACTACAGGATGACTTTTTTTTTCCTCAATGGGAAAAATGGCATTTTCCCAGAAGACTGAAATCATTCATATTGTGGCAGTTCCGTGGGATCAACTTCAAGAAGGCTAATGTGCCTGTGCTTGGAACTGGCATCCAAAGGCATCCCCTCTGCTCATTGAGCCTTTGCACTTTAAATAGCAAAACATTCACAATTTTAGCCAAATATGTTGTCTTGGAGCCTTTATTTAGCCTGCACTATCCAGGCTAGAATGAATGGCACACACTTTACCTTTGTCCTCACTATGCATGCGACTATGTGAATAAGTAATATCTATTAAAAGCATATGCAGAAATATATATTATAAAGGAATTCAATAAAGGTGAAAAAAGCTTTTAATTATCTTACTAATGATAATGTCATTAAAAACAACCACAAGACACAATATTCCCTTGGGAGAAATCTGAAATGAGTATTAGAGGATGTAAACTCTTATTTTAAGCAGTCTTCATAATTTTATTGGCCGAGTGCTTGCCAGTTTTGATTAGATTATCACTGATTTTGTAACTGGACAATGTCTCTTCCTAGGAATCAGAGATTTGTCAACTTTGACATCTTCTTGCTCTTTGCTTGGCTTTCCCTTTTAACTATGCTCAATACTTTATTTTCTAAAATTTTCAAAACAATGGGTACCATTTTGGAGCATTAGCTTAGTCAAGATGAGATAGCAAATTTATGAATACACTTAATCTGACCTACTTAATTTAGATACTGTCAGCAGCTACTGGACAAGTGAAGGCATTACAAACAACCTTTACAAACTTTAGAGAGCTCTTTTCTGGGGTATATACTAAAGAAGAGTGTCAAGGCCAATCATATATTGAATCCTGATAAGGTTACAATTCTTATGTTTTAAATAACAAGAACAAATAATTTTTTAATATTTTCTCTTCACTTTCCAAAAGAATAGAATATAGCCTCATTTTGGAAATTGATATTTAAATTCATAGTTTAAGTGTTATATTTTCCATAAAATCTTTCCTATTGCCCAAAGCAGAAAAAGATCTTTAATTCCTCTGAGCACTCCTATCACCTTACTTATATATCTCTTGAGATTGTCACTTCTTTCTACTCTAGAGTTATGTACATACATGTCCTACGTCTCGAACCAGAATCTAAGCTTGCTGGAATTATGATCCATGGCTGATTCATGCTTGGGTTAACAAGAGCATTTGGAAGCAGAGAAAACCCTGGAGAGACTAGCTGTGGACTAACATATCACAGTTCTCTCAAAAATATGTGTTTCAAGAGACAAATAAATTAGTTCCTTTACCCAAGCTGCAAATAAACTTCATGGTTTTGACTTTTATTTTGGGTTCTTGGTTCTATCAAGTATCACCAAACAAAAGATAATTATAAGGCATGTAAGAAGAAAGTTGGAAATAAGAAAAAAAATGTTCTTTCTTTTAAAGGTTCAAAATAAAGGTCAAATTTTCAATGGATAATCATCTTTAAATAACTAAAATTAGCTAAAGAGTGAATACCCCAAACTACTTTTTTTTTGCGGTACCGGGGATTGAACGCAGGGGCGTTCTACCTCCGCGCTATGCCCCCGGCCCTATTTTTTATACTTTATTTTGAAACCGGGTCTCACGAAGTTGCTGAGGGCCTCACTAAGGAGAGAGAGAGAGAGAGAGAGAGAGAGAGGGAGAGAGAGAGCGAGAGAGCTGAGGCTGGCCGCGAACCCGGATCCTCTGGTCTCCGCCTCCCAAAGTACTGGAATTACAAGTGTGTGCCACCACGCCCGGCCCTCCCAAACTACTTTTTATTCTAAAAATTTTTAATATGCATGTATTATCAAAATGTGATAATCATCTGTAATATATCATCTTTCTCTTTCCCTAAATTAGTTCCAAATGGAAACTATGAATAATCATAAAGGCATGTTTTTATTGCTCCTCATTTGAGATGCTGGCTATTAGAGAAGGAAGAATCACAGAAGTCACAGAACTAAGAAGCAGTTTATTCCTGTGAGCACAGATGCTAGAGTAAAAACAATAGGAATTATTTTTAGTGGCTTTTTAGACCAGAGAAGAACTAACGTTCAAAGGGAAATTCAAACTGAAAAACAAAACAAAAAATGTTACAAATAATAATAGCAAAAGGAATAATGAAAAGTCCAAGGAACAAAAGAACAATTTATTTTTTAAAATAACCATTATTTCTGGAAACATGGCAAATACCCAAAGGGCTGGAAATTGTAGGTTCTGCTGTATCTTCTGAGAGTTGAGCTTGGACATCCTTTAGAGTTGCCAGTTTCCCACATGCTCACATGGTTCCCAAGGATCACCAACATGAGATTAAGGACTTATTTTCAAAATCATGTTAAATTTATGCAACATATATGATAACTGTGAGGAATATGTGCTTGGCTATCTTGGTGGAATTATAGAGGTTTCACCTATGCTAAACTGAATAAAAAGGAAGGGGCAGTCATGTCATGCTCACTGCCGATGATACCAAGAGTCTGAAGACCTTACTCCACTTTCACAAATGAGCCCCCACTGGACTTTGACTCTTAGAAACTAGATTTTGTATCAATTACCTGAGAAGAGATTCTCAATAAGCTTAAACATTTTTGCTGTAGTTTCTGTTTAACAATGAATAGGTGCAAGCCATTCTATCTTGGCATTTGGACTCATCCACTTCCATGGGATGAGACATCATTTTGGCTAATCCTATGTTGAATTGAAACACATAACCCTGCCTCCTTCCTTACCAGACCTAGTCTATTGCTTTGAAATGGAGGAAATCTCAATTTAGGGGTCTCAGTCTACCTGTGGTTACTATGAGTGTCACTCTCAAATCCACACCAGACATGATTATTTTGTCTGGCTGGTTCTGTATCCATTCTTCCCCTGCAACCACTCCCTATATATTTTATCTTCTCTTTCTTTGCTTTCTTCTTGTTTCTTACTCTTTCATTCTTTGTCTTATCTTTGCCTGTTCTACTATTTCCACCACTGTTCCCCTACTAGTTAAAACTGGAGACAATTACTTGTTAGTCTTACTTGTGGATTAAACAGATTGCTGACCCTTAGTTTCACAGAAGTTTGAATGCTACCCTTAATAGTAAGTTTTAATTGTATGGCATTTTACAAATAAATAAAAATATTTTACCACAGATTTTTTTTTAATTTTTGACATGCCTCACAAGCTTGGAGTACAGGAATAGCAGACTATTAGCCCCAATTACAAAAGAAGAAACTGATGCTCATGTATGTTTGATCAAATTCAGAAAGTGGTACATCAAGTGTCAGTCAACCTGGTACTCCTGATTTTTGCCCTATTGTTCTTGCCCTGGTACTCCTGATTCTTGCTTTTATTAGTCCAGGTTTCCAGTTTTTTAAGCTTCTTTTGGGTTAAAAAACAAACAAACAAAAAACACAGTCTCCCTTTTTCCTGTTTTCAATCATGAAAGATTCTACTTTACTAAGACTTTTCTTTTTTTTTTTTTTGGAAAAGCGATTTCACTTCCATAAAGGAATTTGACTAACTCATGATTTAACAAATTATTATTATTTGTTAGTTGTGTGGTACTTTTCTGGGCAATATGACATGTAGAAAATAAGAATCAGGCATGGACCGTGCTCTCTGTCAACATACAATGGAAACATGGAAATGACACTATAGTGGAAAGACTTTGGATCAGGAATATCTTCTCCATCATATCTTAGTCTTCATGGATGCAAAAGTAGAAAATTAGTTCCTTAAGTCATCCATTTATTGGTTCATTAAATTTAGTTATTGTGCTTTTTTTTTTACTACAGACCAGGATTTTCCCTAGTTATTTGCATCCATCGAGCTTAAAGTCTTATAGGAAAGACAGTAAAGTTAAAAAAGCACATAAAACTATAAACAAACAGAGAATAAGATAGTTTCAGATGGTAATAGTGGTAAGATGAAAATAAAATTGGTCCTTCCCAGGGAGTACAGTAGTTGAAAGAAAAAATAATGCCTGCCATCAAGTTTGGAATTGAGAGGAGAAGGTATGTAATAGCAATAATGGAACTTGAAGAAGAAAATAAAGATAGAAAACTTATTTTTTAATGTCCAATTGGAGTTTTGAAAGTTTGATATCCAGAAACTTTACAAAGGAGATAATTCCTTTCTTCAGTGACACTAAAGGATAAAACTAAATAAAATGAAACAAGTAAATGAAAAGATAGATAATCGAAGTGGGTACAAATCACTATACTTTATAATCACAAATACCTTTGAACTATCTAATTATGGAAACTAATAGTTGAATAGGAACTTGATAGAGAATTATTCTGAAGTCTCTCAACTGCAGAAGAAATTGTAACAAACTCCAAGATCGATAGCCATCTAATTTCTGATTGTATATTTCCACCTTTGAGAGTCCATCACTCCATGGGATAGGTTACTTTTGTATTGACAACTTTGTTAGCTATTTCTTTAAATTGAGCAAAGATATGCTGGATTTCTCACATTGGTCTCAGGTCTACTATAAGAATGGAAGGTTAGAATCATGATTGTTAACACAATTGTATTTTCTGACAAATACATTTTATAATACTGAGAGAGAAAGGATTTTTTAACAAATTAAATAATAAAGGCAAAAATATAAAGGCAAACTCCCTCCTTTTTATAAAAAAGGCAACTAATAGGTTATTTTATTAGACACAAATAAGGGAAGAAGAAAAACATTCAATACTATAGTCAAGAATTGGACAGATCTAGAGAAGTACATGTGGCACAGTGTTCTGATCAAAACTCACCTCCACTATAAAAAGAGGGTGACATAAGATGTTGGAAGAACAAACTGAATCCTTCTTAGATAATCATAGTGATGGACAGCAGCTAATAGAGAGATGTTAAACTTGTCTTTAAAAGACTTAAGGCCAAGTTTCTATGTGTCACAATTGACACTGAAAAATAGGTTGGAGAAGTCTAACAGATTTATGAAAAAGGAGGGAAGGAGCAAAGAAGGAGAGAGGAATAAGAACCTTAATTTTATATTTCAACCTTCATTTAGAACTAAATTTAAAGTAAGATTAAATATGATCTTTAACACATAATTAGATATTTTAACCTTTAACCATGACTATAGAATAAAGCAAGTCAGTTAATAAAGGGAAATAGGGTGATATTTAGGTTCACAATAAATTTTGAAACATTCACTATGATTAATTTTACATCATCTGAAAGTGTGTAAACACATACACACACACAAACTGTTTTCTCTATAAACAAAGTTTTGTCTCCCTATAGACAACTTTCAGGCTATATTCAACCTTGTATATGACCTATAACATTTCTCCCTCAGTGGCTTATTTTCATCATTCTCCTTGGATTTTTCTACTATTTACTTAACAACTAGATTCTGCCTCCACCAAAATTGATGCTTTCAAGACTAAGAATCTGGATGTCCATGTTAATTTGCTACAACCTTAGTGGTTAGGTTAGATACAGTCTCCACTTAAAAGCAGTCACTACTTAATTTCTGTAGGTATCCGTTTTATCATCTTTAACGTGGGTGAAAGTACTTTATATACTTTGAATTCCTATAGATATATGAATGATATTTCCATGTGGTGTAATTAATTACTTGAGACAAATATTTGAATAGTTAACTAGAAGACACTACCTTAAGTGGATACTTGCTTGAATATCATATAAATGTCTATAGGAAATTTTCCATATTTGGAGTTGTGGTAAGAAAATATGTATACTTATGTAATTAAATACCCCCCTTCATCTCAACTGTAGAGAGTTACAATTTTTGGTCTTATGTATACTTGCTTCTTTCCCATAACCAATGTTTCTTTGCATATACTATTAACATATATTTTAGTGAAATATGCTCCTAGAGGAAAGAGAAAATATTGATTAAAATAGTTTAGCACATTATATAAACTATTAAATTAAGAGGAGGAAGATTCAACAAATATGGCTTTTGTCAAAAACTATGAATCTATGTAAGTCGTACATATGAATATCAATTAAAATTACATGTATTAGATCTAAAATATCATGGATTTTAAAATAGCAGATAGCCAGGCGTGGTGGCACACGCTTGTAATCCCAGTACTTGGGAGGCTGAGACCGAAGGATCCGGGTTCATGGCTAGCCTCAGCTACTTAGTGAGGCCCTCCACAACTTAGTGAGACCTGATTTCAAAATAAAGAATAAAAAAAATAGGGCTGGGGGTGTAGCTTGGAGGTAGAATGCCCCTGGGTTCAATTCCCAGTACCACAAAAAAATAAATAAATAAATAAAATAAAATAGCAGATCCTAAATTATGTGTGTATGTTAAGTACATACACACACTTGCACATACTCTAAACATGCCAGTATCTTTAATGCACTTTCACTGATAATTTCAAATGTTTTTGTGAGAAATATTAATTTTAGTGAAAATCTCTTACTCATTTAAAATAAAAAGTACTTATCTATTGAGAGAAATTATTTCAGTCATTGAATTTCCATAAGACAAATAGTATAAAGATCATGAAGTTTAATTTAGGTGCCACATTGTAAAGAAATATGACCAAAGCTTTTAAATTTAGACTTTGTGTTAGCTATGTTCCTAGAACATCTGTTATGCTGTTGTGACAGGTGTTTATTAATATGGATGCTTAATCAGATCTCTTGGTTGCTAATAGCTTGGCAATTCAACATCTAAATATTGTCAAAATTCTTGATTATACACTGAATAGTGTGGATAATTGATTCAAACCTATTTTCCTTGGCTAAATTAAAAATCTGTCCACTATACTTTCCTTTACAATCTCAATATTCTAAAATTTCTAAAAATGTTTTAGGAATGACAACCTATGAAGGAAGCTGAAACTCCTTCACTAGCTAAGATATTTCCTGGTCCACGTTCCTTTAGCCTCTACATTATATAAATAAAAATAAAATAATTTTTATTGCTATGGGCTGAGAGTGAATGGCAGAGGATAAATAATAAAATAAAACATTTCTACTTTATATAGAGAATGGCCTTCAGGAAACCATTTTGTCTTCATGCAATTTCAGATTTTTTTAATTGAGTTTCCTTGAAATTGTTTAAGATGTTCTGAGTAGTAGAAACCTATAAGAAGCAATTTGATAGTCTTAACAGTTTGGGTAAGTAGTTTCAATGGATGGCATTTATATTCTTGTCCTTGAGCTATAAATTGCTATTGAATCTATATGGCATTTCACAAATCTCTAGAAAAATTATGTGGTAATAGTATTAGATAGAAGTCATTGTAATTCCAAAATATAATAATTATAGATTCTGAAAGTTTCTAATTTATTTCCTTCTAGGACATTTTATTTCTCCCACTTCTTTGAGAATGTTTGTCTTTAATGGTTTGGTACAGTTTCAATAACACTTTTGATAATAACAGGCAAGTTCTCTATTCTGCCCAAGATGATAACTGCTGGACACACACAGCCGTTGAGCACTGAGACACTTGCATGCAACTAAGAAATTGAATTTTTAATTGTATTTAATTTTAATTAATTTACACAAATTTAAATAGCTAAACATGTCTAGGGGCTACTGCATGGGACACTGCAGTTCTAGATCATTTTATAAAGATTTTCCAATTTAATAAAATTTGCTTTATTGGAGTTCAGAATAATGCTAAGTGACTCATAGGTATTTGTGCTATAGTCACCTGATTTTGTCTAGGAGAAGCAAATGATATCAATACCTAATAGATTAGTGATCTTTCTAGATGTTTGCTGTGGTGGAATTGAAGTCATAGTAGTAATAGGTGTAGTTCTTTAGAGTATGAATAGATTCAGCATCTTTTTCACATGATCTAGAATAGGAATGACAAAGTGGCTTTCAAGCTATGTTTAATCCCTTACCTGTTTGTATAAATAAAACTTTATTGGGACACAGCCACACTCATTAATTCATGTATTGTCTATAACTGCTTTTGTGCAACAGCAGCAGAGTTGAAAAGTCATGACTGAGACCATGTGGGCTATTAAGACTAAAATAAATATTAACCTTTTTTAAGAAAAGTTTGCCAATCCCTGATGTAACTGAATACAAATGTGATAAATGCTAGGATAATAACTATCTAATAAAGAAGTACACTCTTCTCAGTTCACTCAGTATACATAATAAATAACATACGCATTATTATGTTTATGTTTGTTGCATATGATATAATGTATATATACCTGTATTTCATAATACATACAACAATTTGGCAAACAAGGCACTAAAATCTCCTGTACAAGTACATGTATGCAATTAAATATTTAGCAAATAAACCCCTGTGTTTTCATCCAAATCATGGAAATTAGGGGCACAAACAACCATTTATAGCATTTGATTTCTCATAAAGTAAAAGGAAAGAGCTAATCTGTCTCTGTCTATAATTTTGGTGATCAGAAAATATTTAAGCTAGAGTAGAACATAAAAGTGCATTCCAAATTCATTCACAGCAATCTTAAGAGGCTGGAAGATGTCGAAGGATACACAGAGATAATAACCAGTTAATCAATGCTCATTTACTGGAACACATCTATTTAGGTAACCACCTAGATTTTCTTCCTGTTGTCTGTAGTATTTGTATTTCTTGCCATCAGCTGATATTATAAAGACACAAAAAATAATGGTGTGCGTGAGAATATTTATTATCTATCATTAAATGATAGAAAAATTGGGAAAACTCACAAATAATCTAATCTATCCCAGAATATAGTCTCTACCTGCTCAATTAAGCACTTAGACTTTACGCTTTATTTTATTCACAGAAGTTATGCATTGGTCTCAAGACTTCTCTCAAAATAGAAATAGTTCCAAAGAGCAAGTCTAATTCTATTGGTATTCTTTCAAAGAATTACATTCATTGTAAGGAAAAATCCTTAAATTAAAATTTACTTTCTGACCTCAGTAGAACTGGTCTTTTTTCTTTCTTTAGATCAGTAATGTATCTGAAATATGTGATTAGTATAAGTTTTGAGGTAAAATATAATAGCATTACTTTCATAAGATAATTTCATTAAAATCATATACATTTCTGGGATGTATTGAAAAAAGAGGTTACAATTCAAATTAATGTGTAATGAAAGAAGTATGTACTTTAAATTCTGCAACAGTAGGGCCTTTAACCTTTATCAGAATAATTACCCTAACCTGATGCTTAAATTAAAAAAAAAATCACACCTTCACTTAGGACATTTCTCTCTCTCTTCTTTTAGTATAACAGTATAAATATTGGTTTTGTAATACAATGGGCTATACAGGGAAACCAGAACTATATAGTTGCCTGAACTCTGCTATCCTTTTTAAGCCACATGTATAGACCTTAGATTGAACTGCAGAGCACAGAGGTCTTCACAAGCAGGACTGACTCATTATTATAATTACACTGAATTGTGTAACCAAGAATATTTCAGAATCTGCTTCTTGTACTCTTCTGAATCATTGTTCTTATTTCAGTGTGGTGCCTTATTAGCCCTATGAAATCATTCAGGTGGGGATAAAGTGGACACAAAAGACTTGTCACCACATTTTGTTTTTCCCAAGTTATCTCTGACCACAGCACTCAATGGAGGGGTTCCAAGTAAAGTCCTGGAAAGCCAATGTGACTACTATTATTAGTAAGACTTAAAACATTTAGTTTCTGTTGGAAGGTATGATTAAAGCTTTCCATAGATTTTTATTTATATCAGCAACTGAAATATTATTGAAAGGATTTTCTTTGAACTGTATAAAAGGTAAAAAAAATTACCTTAGGTGGTGGTACAACTGGAAAATTTGGCCAACTTTAAAAATTACAATGAATTAGTGAATCTGACCTAGAGGCTTTCAGGACCTAAAGAACCTCTGAACGATTCTCTGTGGACAGGCACATAAGTAAGAGACATTGTAGGGCATCCTAAATATTCCTCAATCCTGGTGCCAAACAGAATGTTGTTATCTGACAAGATGCTATGCATTGAATTTGTGGTTTAACAACTAAGAAAATGGATTTTGTTTCCAGTGGCAGTTTAGAAGGATATATTTATAAATATTACAATTAGTGTATATTAATGTGCTGTTTTGTATGAAGTAGAACTCATTCTCTCCCAAGTGTATGTTTTTATAGCTTACATGGCTTCCTTTGTCTTTACTGGAAAGATGTTATCGTGGTGAAGTACATGAAAACATATGTGCTTTGGCCGGACCATGCCGACCGCAACCAGCATTGCGGCTTCCACACACCGCCGGCAGAGAAGCCAAAGACTTATTGAAAGTTCAGCAGCTGCAGATCAGCAGAGACGAAAGCAAGCAGTGGCTCACTCCACACTCAAGAAACAAAACAGCGGCAGCTACAGCAGCTGCAGTGGTGCCATCTCAGCAGGACTTTATCAGCGGCTACCAGCATTGTGGCTTCCACAAAAGACCAACAGAGATGCCAGCAACCTGTTGTGAACCCAGCAGCTGCAGAATAGCAGCAGTGAAGGCGAGCAGCGACTCACTCCATGCACAACACAGACCTGAACTGCTGTGTCGGCAGAAGTGGCAGTGGCGCCATCTTAGTCAAACCACGCCGAGGGCTACCGCTGTTGCGGCTTCTGCAGGCCACCAACAAAGCCAGGGAGCTCTTCTAAAACCAGCACTGCAGAGCATCAGCGACAAAAGTGAGCAGCAGTTTGATCCACACTCGGCAGAGTCCCCAGGACCCGGAGGCCTGACCAGAACCGGCGGCAGCGGCTGAGCCCACCCACCATCCCAGAGATTAAGAGCAGCTCTCAACAAGACTGTAAGTGAACCAGCCACCCCAGGGGGAGACCACCCAGCGTGGCCACAGGGACTCATAGGGTCTGAGACAGTTCAGATTGCCCTGGAGGAGGCAGGAGTGGGGTCTGCTGTGGGACGCAGTAGACACGTGGATAAGCAGACAATCCCTGGTGACATTTGGGTGGAACAGACTTGCAACCCGAGGGTTGCAGCACCCTTATAGAGTCCCTGGGGATAGCCACAGGACATACAGCTGTGGTACCTGAGGAAAATTGGAACAAACCAGCCCTCTTTGTGGAAAACATGGAGTTCCATGTTTACACAGAATTGGGGCAAAGCAACAACCACTGCTTCTGTAGACAAAGAGAGACACAAGCCCGGGGCCCCCTGCTGGTGCCTCCCACCATAGGTGTAGACAGAGAGAGACATAGGGACAGCCCAAGTGGAGACCGCGGAGACCCACGCAGAGAGAGGGGCAACAGTGGCACTGGTCCCACACACAGGTAGTGAGAAGCACCAGGCAAGGGTCCCAATCACTAAAGGAGACCAAGAACTGGGCCTGCAAATGGACATTATACCAAGCAAATAAGAATACCCACTCAGTAAAGGCCACTCACCTTTAAGGCTCACCTGGTAGCAACTATCTACCCACAGGATAAGAAAATATAAAGGGAGAGGGATTAGACATAGGATACCTATAGAGTGAGAAAGGAAGAGCTACCAAAAGCAACAAAGATATAAACATAAGAAACCTGAAACCATGAAAAGGAAGAATAGAAAAGAAACAATGAGCCCCCACAATCCCACAATAACAGAACCCACCAACTCAGAAGTACAAAGATTGCCAGAAGGACAATTCAGAACTTCAATAGAGGAAATGATACAGGATTTCTGAAAAGAATTCAGAGAGAGCCTGATAGAAATGAAGGAGCAAATAAGCAGGAATCAAAAATAAGATCTGAAGGAAGTGAAGGATGCAATAATTGAAATGAAGGCATCAATACAGACCATCAACAAAAGACTAGACCACATGGCAAACAGAATCTCACTCTTAGAAGATAACCTCTCCAAAAATGAAAACATAGTATATAAATTAGAAAAAAACAATTCGACAGGATGAATTGGACATTGAAGAGATCTCAGCCAGTCTTAAAAGAGCAAACTTAAGAATAATAAGTATAGAAGAGGGATTAGAAGCTGAAACTAAAGGAATCAATAATCTATTCAGAGAAGTAATATTAGAAAATTTTCCAAACACAGAAAGAGAGGTCGATACACAAGTACAGGAAACATATAGAACCCCCTATAGACAGGATCAGAGAAGAGGTTCACCACACCACATAATAATCAAACTGACTAATGTAGAGGCCAAGGAGAGAATCTTAAAGGAAGCGAAAGCAAAAGAGCAAGTAACATTCAGAGGCATACCAATAAGAATCACTCCTGACCTTCCAAATCAAGTCATGAAAGCCAGGAAGGCCTGGAGCGACATATTCCAAACTCTGAAAGAAAACAACCTCCAGCCAAGATTTGTCTACCCAGCAAAGATATCTATCAAATTTGATGGAGAAATAAAAACCTTCCATGACAAACAGAAGCTAAAAGACTTTATGTCTTCCAAACCAGCACTAGAGAAAATTCTCAAAGACATTAATTACAAAGAAGAAAAAATAAGGAAATGCCAGAACCAGAGAAACAGTGATTTCCATCAAACAAACAACTAGGCAAAGAACAAACACTACTTCAAACAGAAATTAAATCTCAAAATGTTAGGAATGAAAACCCATCTCTCAATAATCACGCTGAATATAAATGGCCTCAACTCCCCAATCAAAAGACATAAGGTGGCAAAATGGATTAAAACTCACAATCCATCTATATGCTGCCTGCAAGAAACACACCTTACAAGTAAAGATGTGCACAAACTAAAGGTGAAGGAGTAGAGCAAGGTAATCCACACTAATGGAACTCAAAAACAAGCAGGAGTAACAATTATGATATCAGACAAATTAGACTTGAAACCTAAACTCATTAGAAGGGACAAAGAAGGTCATTTCTTACTGGCAAGAGGAACAATACAGCAAGAGGATATAATAGCCAACATTTATGACCCAAACATAGGTGCAGCCACTTTCATAAGAGAAACCCTTCGTGACATTAAATCACACATAGACCCCAATACAATAATATTGGGAGACTTCAACACACCTCTCACACCACTAGATCGATCTTCAAGACAAAAGGTCAGTAAGATGCCTTAGACCTAAGGAACACCATAAACCAAATGGACCTAGTAGACACATACAGAATATTCCACCCAACTACAGCTGAATTCACATTTTTTTCAGCTGCTCATGGAACTTTCTCTAAAATAGACCATATTCTAGGCCACAAAGTGAGTACTAGCAAGTTCAAAAAATGTGACATAATCCCCTGTGTCTTTTCAGACCATAATGGA
>PVJS01048039.1:0-15206 GCA_004027185.1 Glis glis
AAAAAAAAAAAAAAGATTAAAATTTCAAAGGACAGCATCTCATTCTGAGAGAGTCCATCACGTTTCTCTCCAATGTGGTGCTTTTCCTGCTCTGTCCCCCCTTTCTGCCTGTAATAATAAAACCTTGCTTAAGCTTGCAGCAGTTCCGGCTTTTATTTCTATACTAGCCAAGAACAAGGACCCACAGCGATATCAACCCAAACTATACCATCATCAACAGGGGCAAAAGGCTCAAGATTTATACACTTACCTGATTGGACTTTTCTACTGTACTGCTGGGAACCTCGGTAGTGTCCTTCACAAAAAAATTATCTATAATGTGTCTCTCTGCACATTCTTGGCTGCAAACTGGGCATCGGATGACTCCCACTAGGAAAGAGAAAATTGCATTCAAAGTTTTAATGTAAATATAGTGGGTACTAAACCAACACATTTCATCTAAACTGTAACTGGGTTCTTTTACAATGACCACTCTTTTTAAATTTGTACCTATTTTTTCATTCACAAGCAATTCAGTTTGTGTACTTATTAATATTCTTTATGTCTCACACACAATATGTTATGTGGTACATAAATCTTCATATTTTTAAATGACATGTCCTCTCCCCCAATAAACATCCCCACTGGCTACTGTATAGCAACTTACCTAGCAGTAGTTTTTTAAACAGGGATATACAGAACCATGTGTGTGTGCGTGGTAGGGGCAGGGGGATTAAACCCAGGGGCATTCTACTTCTGAGCTACAACCCCAGCCCTATTTTATTTTTTATTTGGAGACAGTCTCACTAGGTTGCTAAGAGCCTCCCTAAATTGCTGAGGCTGGCTTTGAACCTGTGATTATCCTGTTTCAGCCTTCCAAGTACTGGGATTTCAAATGTGTACCACCAAGTCCAGCTCCATATAGATTTTTTTTGTGTGTGTGGTACCGGGGATTGAACGCCAGGGTAGTCTACCTCCGCGCTACACCCCTGGCCCTATTTTTTTATGCTTTATTTTGAAACCGGGTCTCACGAAGTTGCAGAGGGCCTCACTAGGTAGAGAGAGAGAGAGAGAGAGAGAGAGAGAGAGAGAAAGGAGAGAGAGGGAGGAGAGGAGAGAGAGTGCGTGAGCGCGCGCGCTGAAGCTGGCCTCGAGCCCGGATCCTCAGGTCTCCGCCTCCCAAAGTACTGGGATTACAAGCGTGCGCCACCACGCCCGGCCTCATATAGATTTTTTAAGTTAATAGGAACTCTGGTTCTCTCTAGACCTACAGAATCAGGATTATCTGAAGTAGAGCACACACGTCTTGGTTTAAAATCTCCACAGGATATTAAGAAACATTATCCTATGGTTCTCTTTAACAAATGTAAATGGTATTTCTGGAGGTGGTGGGACAGTCTTCTTCCAGAAAGCTTGGCAAAACAATAAATAATAATTAAAACCCTAATATAAGCCAGGCATGGTGGTGCATGCCTGTAATCACAGTACTTGGGAGACTAAGACAGGAGGATTGTAGGTTCCTGGCCAGCCTCAGCAACTTAGACCCTGTTTCAACACTACAAAGAAAAAAAAAAAAAAGAAAAAAAATAGGGCTGGAGGTGTAGCTCAGAGGTAGAATGCATCTGAGTTCAATCCCCAGTACCACAGAAAAGGAGGGGTTGGGAGTGTAGATGAGAAAATGAAACTATTGGGGATCATCACAAAAGGACACAAGGCAAACAAACTCTAGGCCCTTAACCTGCTGCTCCTTAAAAGAATGGTATTGTTTCTCCCCACTACACACACACACACACACACACACACACACACACACACACACACCGTGTACTCTCAGTAGCTCCAAGAGCGCAACCTTATCACAAGGGCAAGATATTTGTACTGGATGGAGGTACTGATACAAGAAATCAGTAAATATAGCAGTTTCCGGGATAAACTAACCACCCACTCCTTAAGGTCAGGATGACAGACGCACACACACCTTTAAAAACCATGCCACCAGCCGGGCGTGGTGGCGCACACTTGTAGTCCTAGTACTTGGGAGGCTGAGACCGGAGGATCCAGGTTCGAGGCCAGCCTCAGCTGCTTAGTGAGGCTCTCCGCAACTTTGTGAGACCCGGTTTCAAAATAAAGGATAAAAAATAGGGTCAGGGGTGTAGCTTGGAGGTAGAATGCTCCTGGGTTCAATCCCAGGCACCGCAAAAAAACAAAACAAAACACAAAAAACCATGCCACCAGCCAATGATGAATTATGGAACGTTAGCAAACCCCAGAAAAGTCAATAAAAGTTTACATCTCTCTGTTTGAGGAGCAGCCCGGTCCCCTTCTTGACCAGTGTCGTCTCCCTTCGGCTGAAGTCCTAGTTAAGGCCCTGACTCTTCTATGTTTTCACTCATTTGGCTTGATCCCATCTCTACCATCACCTGTCAGAAGTTCCCATGCCTGGCAGCAGTGGGGGTGGGGCGGGAGGGTGGTATCTGACCTCAAGGGGTAGCATGAGGAAAGGCTTCTGTATCTTGGCTATGTGGTGGTGTGAAGCTGAAGCTATATCTATATTCAAGATACTGTAGACTGACCTCGGCTAGTAGAACACTACAGAGAGATGGAGTGTCCGGCATGCCTAGTGCCAAAATCATCTTAGGTTATCTTGAGCCTTCAGGAAAAGCCATTTCCTATTATCCTTTGTACCTGACTTAACATTCTAGAGACCATTAGGTTACCTCTCTGAATGTATTGTTAGGCTTAATGTTTGCTACACAGTCTGGTGAAAAGCTGACTACTAGCCTCTACCAACCCTCAAATTAAGAAAACACTTCCCTGCTTTGCAATACCCACCTACCAAATCCCCCATCAACTTATTTGGTGAGTGTACTGATTTATGACTGCCTTTGGTCTTTGCTATAAAAGTTCATGTAACCTCTTCCACTTCAGAGCAAGTCATTCAGGATAACTTGAATCTGTATGGCCAGGTCTTGGTCACTCAGAATAAACTATTTCTTATTTCCTTATATAAATCGATACATGTGAAGTGGCAGAGAGCAATAAGCACTATGGTACAATGTCATTTTCCTGGTTTTGACATCGTATTATAGTTATATAAGATGTAATCACTGAGTAAAGCTGGATACATGTGACCTCTCTGTAATTTCCCATCAACCTATACTTATTTCAATATTAAAAAGTTTTTAAGCCGGGTGTGGTGACGCACATCTGTAATCCCAGTACTTGGGAGGCTGAGACAGGAGGATCACAGGTTCAAGGATAGCCTCAGCAAGTAGTAAGACTCATCAACCTAGCAAGACCCTGTTTCCAAATAAGAAATAAAATCGGGCTGGGGGTGTAGCTCAAAGGTAGAATGCCTCTGGGTTCAATCCTCAGTACCACACACACAAAAACGTTTTTAAAAACCCTAAAATAACTTTTACTTCATGTTCTCTTTGTGTGTACCATTTTATCATTATGATACAGATGAGGAAACTGAGATCAGAAAATGTGGTTGGCTTGATGAAGGTCACACATTAGTGAAGCTGATATATGAGCCCATAACCAGTTAACCCGAGTCTTTACCCTATTCAAAATGTGTACTGTACAAACTGTCTTAGAAAACCAAGGGCTATTACATCACACCATTATGACTGTTAAGACATCAGTCCATTGATTAAAAAAGAATCTAGCCGGCGTGGTGGCGCACGCTTGTAATCCCAGCACTTGGGAGGCGGAGACCGGAGGATCTGGGTTCATGGCCAGCCTCAGCTATTTAGTGAGGCCCTCCGCAACTTCATGAGACCCGGTTTCAAAATAAAGGATAAAAAATAGGGCTGGGGGTGTAGCTCAGAGGTAGAACGCCCCTGGGTTCAATCCCCGGTACCGCAAAAATTAAAAAAATGTAAAAAAAAAAGAACCCCATTTGTTTGTGGTCATGAATTTGACTTACATTGATGTAAACCCCAATAAATGCTAGCCTAACAATACCTTCTTACCCATAAAATTAGCAGGAAAATGTAATTTCTATTTATTATTTTATTTATTTGTTTTTATGGCACTGGGGATTGAACCCAGGAGCATTCTACCTTCAAGCTACACCCCCAGCCCTATTTTTATTTTTAAACAGGGTCTTGCTAGGTTGATTAGAGTCTCACAACTTGCTGAGACTGTCCTCAAACCTGCGATCCTCCTTTCTCAGCCTCCCAAGTACTAGGATTACAGGTATGTACCACCACACCTGGCTGGAAAATGTAATTTCTATGCCTCTAAGTTTGAGCACATTTGTAGTTTCTTTATACAAATCAGTAGAGAACAGCATCTATAATACATCCTTTAAGGAAATTAGAGCAATCAAAATCTGAGTAAAGACACATGTGGTGCATGCTTGTAATCCCAGTACTTGGGAGGCTGAGACAGGAGGATCACAGATTTGCAGCCAGCCTCAGCAACTTTGTGAGGGCTTCTGCAACTTAGTGAGACTCTGTTTCAAAATAAAATAAAATAGCCGGGCGTGGTGGCGCACGCTTGTAATCCCAGTACTTTGGGAGGCGGAGACCGGAAGATCCGGGTTCGCGGCCAGCCTCAGCTCTCTCTCTCTTTCTCTCTCTCCCTCTCTCCTTAGTGAGGCCCTCTGCAACTTCGTGAGACCCGGTTTCAAAATAAAGTATAAAAAATAGGGCCGGGGGTGTAGCGCAGAGGTAGAACGCCCCTGGGTTCAATCCCCGGTACCGCAAAAAAAAAAAAATAAATAAAATAAAATAATAAAATGAAATAAAATAAAATAAAATAATGAAATAAAATAAAATAAATAAAATAAATAAAATAAAATAAGGCTGGGGGTGTAGCTCAGAGGTAGAATGCTCCTGGGTTCAATCCCCTGTACCAAAAAAAAAAAAAAAAAATCTGAGTAAAAAGAATAATTCTCCAAGAAGGGAGCACTGTGTGGCTTTAATCACTCATCACTGTGTGCTTAATGGCCATGGTTATTTCTATTTGTTACTAAGTTGAAATTTTTAAAATGGTCTGTAATTCTATTTTCAAATTTACCTTTGATGAAAGGCGCACCCCCACCCACAGTCCTGCACACCTGATCCCCCTTATTCTGCTCTAATCATTTTCTCCCTGGCATTTATCATCCTGTCTGGCTATTCCAAATAGAACATAAAATCCTAAGGGTGGGGAATTCTGTCTGATTAGTTCACTGATATTCCAAAGCATCTAGAGATGTGCCTGGCAACTCCAGTGCTCAATAAGTATTTGCTGGATGGAAGAATACATTCCCTTAGTAATGCATATATCCCACGAACCACAATTCCACTACGGAGAAATTCTTGTACTTCAGCATCAGAAGACATGTTCACAAATGTTCATAGCTGTATTTTCCAAAAGAGGCCTCTACTGGAAACCAAAATGTACATTAAGAGTAGGAACAGCTGGGTGTGGTGGTGCACGCTTGTAATCCCAGTACTTGGGAGGCTGAGACAGGACGATCCAGGTTCTCGGCCAGCCTCAGCTACTTAGTGAGGCCCTCCGCACCTTAGTGAGACCCTGTTTCAAAATTAAAAATAAGCCAGGCATGGTGGTGCACGCTTGTAATCCCAGTACTTGGGAGGCTGACACAGGAGGATCAAAGGTTCGGGGCCAGCCTCAGCTACTTAGTGAGGCCCTCCACAACTTAGAGAGACCCTGTTTCAAAATAAAGAATAAAAATGCGGCTGGGGGTGTAGCTCAGAGGTAGAATGCCCCTGGGTTCAATCCCCAGCACCACACACACACACACACACACACACACACACACACAAAGAAAAAAGGGAAAATCTGAAATCAGACAGGCAAGCAGGGGATCAATTTAACAAGAGAACTAGCAAAGCATTTATGCCATAAACTGCTTCTCTTTGCCAATACCAACAACAAGGATGTATGCTGGAAACAAGCTAAACAAGAAAACCACCAGTTTATTAAATTGGAACTACTAATACTACCAGTGTTGTATTTTTCTGTATTTTAGAGGAAAAGAGCTGCTGAGGTCTTTGGTTCATTATTCACGTAAATCTAAGTTTCTGTGTTTGCTGGAATCAAGAAGTATGTTTAGATAATTATAAGGTCATAAACATAACTGCTGTGGGAAATTAACGATAGATCACTAATCATACCCTTACAAAAGTAACTTACTAACATCTGTTTTTTATTCTTTTTCTACAAATTAAATGTTTTAAGTTCTTGGGTTATTGAGATTTGAGTACGATTTATTAGCTTCTTTTTGTGAAGTTTTAGTTTCTGAACTTATGCATGATTCAGGGCTTATCATTTGACATCATGTGCTAGGAATGGTCAGCACCTCTTTGCCCATCTCAACAAAAGAGATATAGGTTTAAGGTCTCTTATTACACACACTGTGGGTCAGACACAAGTGAGATGAATGACTGGAACATGAAATAGATCACCCCCAGTCAGGAAATTATATTCCAGCATCCATGGGAGGAAAGGAGAGAATCTATAGAATGCAAATTAGTGCTCTGTCCATGGTCCTAACATACCATCAATGGCTTGCTGCTCATACATACATATATACAGTCATGCGTCACTAGGCAATGAGGCTGTGTTCAGGGAACTGTGCCATTAGGCAGCTTTGTCATTTTGCGAACATCACAGACTACACTTACACAAACTAGATGGCTATGTCGGACCACCACTGTATATGTAGTTCACCATTGACAGGAATGTTGTTATGTAGTTCATATAGTCTAACAAAGGACTCAAGGAAGTGCTATCTATAAGAAACCTACTTTATTTATTTCTTGCAGTGCTGAAGATTGAACCCAGCGCCTTGCACATGCCAGGCAATGCTCTAACACCAAGCTACATGCCTAGCCCCGAATCCTATTTTAAATATATAGCCAGGCATGGTGGCGCATGCTTGTAATCCCAGTACTTGGGAGGCTGAGATAGGAGGATCACAGGTTCACAGCCAGCCTCAGCTACTTAGTGAGGCTCTCAGCAACTTAGTGAGACCCTGTTTCCAAATAAAATATAAAATCAGGCTAGGGGTATATCCTGGAGATAGAAGGCCCCTAGGTTCCATCCCCAGTACCACACACACACACACACACACACACACACACACAAAAGAAAATAAGAATAAAGAATAAAAATTAAGGCTGGGGGTGTAGCATGGAGGTAGAATGCCCCTGGGTTCAATCCCCAGTACTGCAAAAACAAAAAGAAAAAAAACAAAAAATGTAAGCTAGGCATGGTAGTGCACAGTCCCTCAGCAACTTAGTGAGATCCTGTTTCCAAATAAAAAATAAAATAGGGCTGGGGGTGTAGCTCAGAGGTAGAATGCCTCTGGGTTCAACCTCCAGTACAAAAAAAAAAAAAAAAACTGTTGAATATGCTAGGAATATAACATCTTGAGACTAGGAAGAGATGGCTGGAACAGCCCGATGTCTGTTCTTGTCCCAGTGAGAAACAGGATGTCCTTCAATGCTGTAGTCCGATGAATCATGTCACCCCTGGGGCATGAGCCCCAGGGTAGGCTGCTTTCTGTGGTCCCTCACTGGCACTACACAGACAAAATTTCACCCGCCCTGAGCCGCTTTACTAAACCTTGGGGGACTGGTTCGCAATGAATCCTAAGCTTCTACTGTCCCTTGATGCCCAGCCGTGAGTAATAAATCTGGTGGGTGCGTGCGTTTTGTCTCACTGGCTTAGGCTAGTTAAAAAAAAAAAAAAGATGTAGTGGGCTAAAATGGTAACCAGTGCAGAGTAAAACTGTTTCACAAAATGAAACCTGGAGGACTTTATAAAATATTAAAGTAAACTTCAAAGAGGAATTATTACCAGAGAAAACTGCATGCTAAAGGGGTCAATTCTTCAAAACATAATCCTAATTCACAGGAACCTCATTAACAGCATGTACCAAAAAAATTGATACAGCTAAAAAAAAAATCAAATCCACATTACAATTGGAGATTTCAACTCTTCTCCCTTAATTATCAATAGAGCACCCCACAGAAAATCACTAAGGATACAGAAGACTCGAACAGAAGAGTTAAATAGCTTGATCAGCTGACATTTAAAGAATACCCAAAGTGAGAATGGTAAAGTCACCAAGACGTAACATATACGGAGCAAAAAACATGTTTTAGAAGAACACACAGAATGTGCTCCATGACCAAACTGAGATTAGCTCAGAAATCAGTAACAGACAACCAGAAAATCCCCAAATATTTGAAAATTAAACAACTTACTGCCAAAGAACTCATGTGTCAACGAATGGTTTTCAAATGATAGATCTTCTTGAGATAGATCTAAGCATCTATCTCAAGAAGCTGGATAAAAAGCAAATTAACAGGGGTGTCCTGGTACATGTCTGTAATTCTAGTACCTAGGAGACTAATACAGGAGGAGGTCAGGTTTGAGGCCGGCCTCAGCAGCTTAGTGAGACCCTCAGCAACATATCAAGATCCTGTTTCAATAGCTGGGTGAGGTGGCTCACGCTTGTAATCCCAATACATGGGAGGCTGAGACAGGAGGATCACAGGTTCAAAGTCAGCCTCGGCAACTTAGCAAAGCTCTCAGCAACTTAGTGAGACCCTGTTTCCAAATAAGAAATAAAATCAGGCTGTGTGTGTAGCTTGGAGGTACAATGCCTCTGGGTTCAATCCCCAATACCCAAACAAAGAAACAACCCCCCAAAAAAGATCTTGTTTCATAATAAAAAGGGCTGGGGGTTTAGCTCAGGGAATGCCCCTGGGATTCAATCCTCATCCCCACCACCACCCCCCAAAAAAGAAAGCAAATTAACCCCAAAGAAGGGGGGAGGGAACCAGTAAGGAACAGGAGTCCATGGAGAAGAAAAAGGAACGGAAAAATGGTGGGGGGGAATAAAACCAGAGCTGGTTCTTGACAAGCCAGTAAAAATAATCAAGAAAAGCCGGGTGTTGGCCGGGCGTGGTGGCGCACGCTTGTAATCCCAGTACTTTGGGAGGCGGAGACTGGAGGATCCAGGTTCGCAGCCAGCCTCAGCTTGCTCTCTCTTTCTCTCCCTCCCTCCCTCCCTCCCTGTCTCCCTCTCTCTCTCTCTCTACTTAGTGAGGCCCTCCACAACTTCGTGAGACCGGGTTTCAAAATAAAGTATAAAAAATAGGGCTGGGGGTGTAGCGCGGAGGTAGAACACCCCTGGGTTCAATCCCCAGTACCGCAAAAAAAAAAAAAAGAAAGAAAGAAAGAAAGAAAGAAAGAAAGAAAGAAAGAAAGAAAGAAAAGCTGGGTGTCGTGGTGCATGCTTGTAATCCCAATTTTTGGCAGACAGGGACAGGAGGATTGCAGGTTCGCGGCCAGCCTCAGCTACTTAGTGAGGCCCTTAAATGCCCCTGGGTTCAATCCCCAGTACCCCCCAAAAAAAACCAAGAAAAAGAGAAAAATCACCAAAATCAGAAATAGAAATAGAGATCATTTTTTCGGTTTCTATGGACCTTATAAAGGCAGTGAGGGAATGTTATGAAAGCCTTGATTAAATGCCATGACCCTTTGAAAGACAGGCATAATTAAGAAACCTTCTCCCGCTGGGTGTGGTGGTGCGGGCTTGTAATCCCAGTACTTGGGAGACAGAGACTGGAGGATCCGGGTTCAAAGCCAGCCTCAGCTACTTAGTGAGGCCCTCCGCAACTTCGTGAGACCTGGTTTCAAAATAAAGTATAAAAAATAGGGCTGGGGGTGTAGCTTGGAGGTAGAACGCCCCTGCGTTCAATCCCCAGTACTGCAAAAAAAAAAAACCTTCTCTGAAAAAAAGAATAGCCTTATGTCAATTAAAGATATGAATGTGTAATTAAAAACCTTCCTATCAAGAAAAATCTAAACCCAAAGGGTTCCACTGGTGAATTCTACTAAACATTTAAAGAATACAATCTATAAACAAACTCGTAAAAAATAGAGAAGGAACATTTTTCACCTTATTTTATGAGTTCAATATCATCCAAAAACTAAAATTAAGCTGGGTGTGGTGGCACATGCATGTAATCCTAGTACTTAGGAGGCTGAGACAGGAGGATCACAGGTTTGAGGACAGCCTCAGCAAGTAGTGAGACTCTCATCAATCTAGCGAGACCCTGTTTCAAAATAAAAGTAAAATAGGGCTGGGGGTGTAGCTCAGAGGTAGAATGCCCCCGGGTTCAATCTCAAATCCACACACACACACAAAGAATAAAATTAGATAGGCATTACAAGGAAAGAAAATTAAGAGACAAATATTTCTCATGAGCCAGGCGCGATGGTGCACGCCTGTAATCCCAGTACTTGGGAGGCTGAGACAGGAGGATCACAGGTTTGTGGCCAGCCTTGTGAGGCTAGCAACCTTGTGAGGGCCTCCCCAACTTAGTGAGACCCTGTTTCAAAATAAAAAATAAAATAGGGCTGAGGGTGTAGCTCAGAGGTAGAATGCCCCTGGGTTCAATCCCCACCCAGCTCCCCAGTACCAAAAAAAATTTAAAAAAAAAGAAAAACAAAAACAAAAATCAAAAAGCCCACAAATATTCCTCATGAACAAAGATTAACAAAAATCATTAACAACATATTAGAAAACTAAATATAGGAATATATATAAAGAATAATACATCATGCTGGGCATAGTGGCACACACCTGTAATCCCCGTACTTGGGAGGCTGGAGGATTGTAGGTTCAAGGACAGCCTCAGCAATTTAGCTGAGACCTTGTTTCCAAATAAAAAACAAAATAGGGCCGGACACTTTGGGAGGCGGAGACCGGAGGATCCTGGTTCCCGCACGCTCTCTCTCCTCCCTCCCTCCCTCCCTCTCTCTCCCTCCCTCCCTCCCTCCCCTTAGTGAGGCCCTCCACAACTTCGTGAAACCTGGTTTCAAAATAAAGTATAAAAAAAATAGGGCCGGGGGCATGGCGCGGAGGTAGAATGCCCCTGCGTTCAATCCCTGGTACCGCAAAAAAAAACAACCAAAAAGAAACAAAATAGGAGCTGGGTGTGGTGGCACACGCTTGTAAACCCAGTACTTGGGAAGCTGAGACAGGAGGATTGCAGGTTTGCAGTCAGCCTCAGCTACTTGGTAAGGTCCTCCGCAACCTAGTGAGGCCCTGTTTCAAAATAAAGAATAAAAAATAGGGCTGGGGGTGTAGCTCAGAGATAGAAAGCCCCTGGGCTCAATCCCCAGTACCACACACACAAAAAAAGAATAATACATTTTGATCAATTAGGGTTTATTCCAGAAACACAAGGTGGGTTGAGCCTCCAATTCAATTTAAAAATTCATTATATTAACAAAATAAAGGAGGAGAAAAGTCAAATATGATCATCTCAATAGATCCTGGAAAAAAGTTTGAAAAGGTTTAAAGACCTATCCACGATAAACTTTCAGCAATCTAGGAATAGAAGGAACCTTCTTCAGCCTGATAACGGCTATCTCTGAAAAACCCACCGCTAACATTTACTGATGAAATACTGAATGCTTTTTTGCTACTGGAAATTGAACCAAGGGACATTCTACCTCTGAGTTACACCCCAGCCCTTTCTTATTTTGAAGTAGGGTCTTGCTAAATTGCTGAGGCTGACCTCGCACTTGGTATCCTCCTGTCTCAGCCTCCTAAGTACTGGGATTACAAGTGTACACCACCATCCTTGGCTTCTTACTGAATGCTTTTTACTGTGACTGGGAAGAAGACAAGAATGTCAACTCTCACCACTCCTATTCAAAATGTTTTGGTGAGTACAAAAAGGGAAGATAAATTGAAATGCAGATTAGAAAGGAAGAAATAAAACTTCATATTCACAGTTAATGTGACTGGGTAGGTAAAATATTCCCAAGTATCCAGACCCCCACTCCCCCGCCCAAAAAAAGATCTAGATGAAATAGGGACAATTTTACCAAAATATGTGAAAGACCTGAATAGTGAAAACTGCAAAACAAAAATTAAACCAGGCCTAATTAAAAGAAACATCTAAAATGTTCTTTGGTTGGAAAACTCAATATGGTTGGGATATTTCTTCCCCGCCAACTGATCTAAGGATACAATGCAATCCCAATTAAAATACCAGGCTTTTTGTAGAAACTGACAAACTAATCCTAAAAATTATATGAAAATGCAAATGACAGAGGACAGCAATAATTTGAAAAATAATAAATTTGGATGATTTAAGCTATTTGATTTCAAGACTTACTACAAACCTACAGTAATCAAGACAGGTGAGGTCAGAAATACAAACAATGGAATAGAGTCCAGAATATAACAAGTCTGTTTTTTTGGGGGGTTTTTTGGTGGTACTGGGGTTGAATGCAAAGGCATCCTACCTCTGAGCTACACCCCATCCCTATTTTATTTTGAAACAGGATCTCACTAAGTTGCTGGGGGCCTCACTGAGTTGCTGAGGCTGACCTCGAAACCTGCGATCCTCCTGTGTCAGCCTCCCAAGAACTGGGATTACAAGCACGTGCCACCAAATCCAGCAACAAGTCTTTAATCAGAACTTCAAAAGGATGGACTGAGAGAAAATACAATAGGAAAGGATTCTGTAGAAGTGAAATAATAAATCCTGTAAATTTTCCAGAATAAATGAATTCCAAGTGGAATAAAAAGAATGTTATACAGAAGCTGCCTAACTAAAGACAAAAAGAAAAACCATAAAAGCAAAGAAAAAATCATAAAACAAAGAAAAAGACGCGGATTATCAATGGGAAAAAAAAAAAGATTTACTTCTCAGTTCTCAGCTGGGGGTGGTGACACACACCTGTAATCCAGTGCTTGAACAGCCTGGGGGGTGTAGCTCAGTGGTAGAGCGCCCCAGATTCAATCCCCAGTAACACACACACACACACACACACACACACAGAAAGAAAAAGAAAAGACTTATCATCTGCAACAATAAAAGTCAGAAGACAGAGGGCACAGTGGCACCCCTGCAACTCCAGTACTTTGGAGGCTGGAAGATTCTGGACAACCAAAGGTTATATGAGCTGAAGTGGCTGAGATTCTGGAAGATTCCAGTCAACCAAAGGTTATATGAGCTAAAGTGGCTGAGATTCTGGAAGATTCTGGGAAACCAAAGGTTATATGACCTAAAAGGGCTACTGTCTGACCAGCTGGGGGTTTTTGTTGTTTTTTTTTTTTTGGTACTAGGGATTGAACCCAGGGGCATTCTAACTTTACATCTCTGTGCTCTACCCCAGCCCTTTTATTTTGAAACAGCGTCTCACTAAGTTGCTGACAGCCTCCCTAAATTGCTGAGGCTGGCCTTGAACCTGTGATCCTCCTGTCTCAGCCTCCCAAGTACTGGGATTACAGGCATGCGCCACCACACCTGGCTTGACCACCTGTTTGACAGAAAAGATTTTATACTTCTTACAACTTCTCTAAAACCATTTTGATTTGAACCATGCTGTCTAGTTTACCCTTCCAATACTCTTTTCTTTTTCTTTTCCTAGAAGTTTATTTTGCAATAAGATTTCTCTCTTCTTATACACATCAAAAGTAACTGCTATGCACTATACTGCAGACTGCTGCTGTTCACTTAATATACTCTGGTGTCACTCCATATCAATAAATACATTCAACGCCTTTCTTCTCTTTCCCATTGTGTAGATATACCTTGGTATACAGCAAATCCTCTCTGATGGCTTACTTCCAATCTTTTGCTATTACAAATGATGACACAATGAGTAACTGCCTACTTATCACTTCACATTCATAGCAGATGTGCCCTTAAAATAGATCCCTGGAAGTGGGTTTTAAGGTCAAAAGATAAAAGGATCTGCAACTTTATTAGAAACTGTCAAATGCACCTTCACTGGAAATGTATGCCATCCAGTTTCCAGGGGTGCTCTACCTCTGAGCTACACCCCCAGCCCTGTTTTATTCTTATTTTGAAATAGGGTCTCACTAGGTTGATGAGAGTCTCGCGACTTGCTGAGTCTGTTCTGGAACCTGCAATCCTCCTGTCTCAGCCTCACAAGTACTGGGATTACAAGCATGTGCCACCACACCCAGCTATGCCACCCAGTTTCTCAAAGTCCCAAATACATGTGTGTTGACAAACTTTTGGATTGTTGCCCAGCAGGTGAAAAATAGTTACCCTGAGACAGGTGTGGTGGTACATACTTGTAATCCCAGTACTTGGGAGGCTGAGACAGGAAGATCGCAGGTTCATGGCCAGCCTCAGTAAGTAGTGAGACTCTCAGCAAACTATTGAGACCCTGTTTCAAAATAAAAATAAAATAGGTCTGGGGGTATAGCTCAGAGTAGAAAGTCCCTGGGTTCAATCCACAGTAACACACACACACACACACACACACACACACACACACGAAAGGATAAATCTTTTAACTTTTAGCTCAGTACTTTCAAGCCTTGTTAAAATAACTAATTGCAAGACCATTAGTCTAAGATAGGTCCAGCAAACCTCAGTTTTCTACTTACAGAAACCAAAACCTGGCTCAATATAAGCTTAAGCTTAACCAATCAAAAACTGCCAACTAACTTCTAACTAGTAACTTTCCACTTTATTTATTTATTTATTTGGTACTGAGGATTGAACCCAGGGGCATTCTACCTCTGAGCTACACCCCCAGCCCTTTATTTATTGTTTTGTTTGGAAACAGAGTCTTGCTAAGTTGCTAAGGCTGTCCTCGAACCTGCAATCCTCCTGTCTCAGCCTTAACTAAATATTTTCTTTGTCTTATTTCCAAGGCCTTATATAAGTCTCTCCTTCTTGCCCACATACTAGAGCACTGAACTGCTCGCAGCCTGGTAGTGCCCAATTCATAAATAATTTTAAGTGCTACAATAAACTTGCTAAAATTTTAATATGGCTAAGTTTATTTTAACAACCCATAGAGTATATAGGAAAAGAGAACATAAAGTAATAAGCTTTCCCACAAATTAAATATTATTTAAATATATTATGAAAGTTTATATTCACAACTGAGCTACTGAGAATTTTACATTATATTTTCCTTCTCAATTTGTTCTTGGAAATAACAGTTGCCTGCATATTATTCTTCAGTTTGCTCAGTTTGGGGGTATTTATCACTAAATCAGCATCAAATTTTCCAGCAGAACTGCAAACCTCTTTTTTTTTTTTTTCGATACCGGGGATTGAACCCAGGGGTGTTCTACCTCCGCGCTACACCCCCGGCCCTATTTTTTATACTTTATTTTGAAATCAGGTCTCACGAAGTTGTGGAGGGCCTCACTAAGTAGAGAGAGAGAGAGAGAGAAAGAAAGA
>PVJS01048040.1:0-15207 GCA_004027185.1 Glis glis
ATACCTCAAGAAAAGAGAATTACAGACCAATATCATTAATGAACATAGACGCAAAAATTCTAAATGAAATACTAGCCATGCGCATTCAAACCCATATTGAGAAAATTGTACACCATGACCAAGTCGATTTCATCCCAGGAAAGCAAGGCTGGTTCAACATACTCAAAACAATACACGTTATACACCATATAAATCGAACTAAAAACAAGAATCACATGATCATTTCAATAGATGCGGAAAAAGCATTTGACAAAATTCAACACCCATTCATGTTAAGAACTCTACAGAAAATCGGAATAGAAGGAACATACCTCAACATCATTAAGTCAATATATAAGAAACCCAAAGCCAACATCATATTGAATGGGGGAAAATTGCTGGAATTCCCCTTAAAAACAGGAACAAGACAAGGATGCCCACTATCACCACTCCAGCACCCTAGAGAGCCAGGGTGGATCATCTGCCGGCCCTCTCAGAGGACCCCAGAGTTAGTGGGAGAAAGGAGGTGACATGCCTGTCCCAGAGCCCCCAGATGACGCCAGTGTGTGGTCTTTTGCAGTGTTGGTTCTCTGCAGGCAGCACTGCGCAGGCTGCCTCAATGTGACTCAAGTCCATAGTCCTTTGGATTTTAGAAGGAGAGGATGCTATGTCACCTGGCTGGTCTTGACCTAACTCATTGAAAGGCTTTATAGCTAAAGCAGAGTTTCCTTCAGAAAGAAGGAATTCCTCCCGCGGGCTGCAGCTTCGGCTATTCCTGAGAATCCTGCAGTCGTCCTTCCTCACAGCTCTGCCTAAGGATTTCAGGCTTGCCTCACCAGACCCCACCACAGCCTAAGCCAATTCCTAGCAGCAACCAAGGTCTTAATATCCACCCCCCTGGTGCTGATCTGGCTGAACCCTGGCACACAAACTCTACCCTCTACTGCTCCAGCTTGTTGCCAAAACTACACCGGCTCCACAAATGGTGCTCCAGTCAGCCAGCTGTGGGACCTGGAGCTAGTGCCTCAACCACTCTGGGCCTCTTTCCTCAAAAAGAAGACTCTGGTCTTAAAGACCGATCAGCAAGGCCCCACCCAACAGTGAGAGTCTAAGCCCCTTCTTGGATGAGAAAACACCAGGAGGGCACTTGGTGACTTCCCAGTTAGTGCAGGGCGGGCCCCCGGGGGTATTTGGGTGTCCATCTTCTGCTTAGGAGCAGAACTGGTCTGGGATCTTGGGCAGCAATGGCAGGAGGCTGGGGTGGCTCCAAGTCTGCAGGAGAGAGTGGGAAGAAGAAGCTGCAAGCCTCCCTCACTAAGCTACAGCCCTGCAGCACCCAGCTCTGCCACCCAGTACCAGGCACTCCATAAGATGATGCTCAAGTGAGCTTGTTTTCTTTTCTGTAAACCAGAAACCATCACATCGACTTTACAGAGGGTACGGAATACTGGTTAGATCTAATGCTGTGTGTGTCCAGCACACAGCTGAGCTCATTAAAGGGACATAGTAGTCCCCAGAGGGTCCACACCAAGACCCCAATGGGGGCCTGAAACCATGGGGACAGTACTGACCTCTACATATACTATCTTTTTTCCTACATTTGCATACCTATGATAAAGTTTAATTTACAAATTAGGTATAGTAAGAGATTAACAATGCTAATAAAATAGAAAAATTATAATAACATAATGCAATGAAAGCTATGTGAATGTAGTCCCCCCCGTGTGTGTATGTGTGTGTGTGTGTGTGTGTGTGTGTGTGTGTGCATTTTCTCTCCAAGCTTTACCCCCAGCCCTATTTTATTGTTTTTGTTTTTGTTTTTTGTTTTAAATAGGGTCTAAGTTGCTGAGGCTGTCCTCAAACCTGCGATACTCCTGTCTCAGCCTCCTAAGTACTGGGATTACAGGCGTGTGCCACCGCACCTGGCTTGGTCTCCCTTTCTTGAAAGAGTCAAGACAAATGCCAGTATTTCTGAACTGCAATTGACCGTGGTTAACTGAAACCACAGAAGGCAAATCCGTGGATCAGGAGGCACGACTGTAAGTGCTTCTATTTGCCTAGAATGGCCCCACCTTCCTTTTCCCCTCTACCAGAAATTCGTACTCTTCCTTTGGGATGAAAGATCAAACCCAACTTCCTCCCAAGCCGCCTACTAGACTGATCAGCCCCTCCCGGGTCCACCCCTGATCTCCCTTAGTGTGCATGGTATGTGGACTCCAAAGAGGGACCCTTTTCTGTGGTGGTTGATTTTCCATGGGAAGGTCAGGGGAACCCTCTCCGTCCCCCATTAACCCATTCCAAAGTAACCACCTGCCACCAGGGTTTTTTGAACTTACCCACTTAGATGAGCAAAGAACAAAAATCACCGCAACCAGCATGAGTTGCGGTGAGTGGTGCACGCTCTCTGCAGCCCCAGCTCTGATCCCCTCAAGCCAAGACGTAGCAAATGACACGGTCCTGTAAGTGAAGGTCTCTTGACCAAAGGTGGTAATGACCACAGCCTCCAGGAACCCCACCCCCCAGCCAGGAGTAGACAGGCTCTCCTGAGTACTACATCCACCTTGACTACCACTCGAGAGGGTGGCAGGCCACCAAGACCGTCCTCTGCAGAGGTACAGACCGACTGAAGGAGGTGACGTGATTTTATCAAGAAAGGAGATTAGTAGGTGGCAGCCCTAGACTATGGAAATAATTGCTTTTTTCTTTTTTGGTACTGGAAGTCAAACCCAGGGGAGCTCTACCTTTGAGCTACACCTCCAGCCCTTTTAATTTTTTATTTTGAAACAGGGTCTTGTTATGTTGCTGAGGCTGGTCTTGAACCTTCAATCTTCCTGTCTCAGCCTCACAAGCACTGGGATTGCAGGTGTGCACCACCATGCTGGGCAGAAATAAAATTCTTTACCATATGCTCTGCCACAGTAGAGGAGACTGCATGGTGTGGCTCTGAAAGGCCGAGCAAAGGTCTCCATAAACTCCATAAACGTGTACGTTACTTATCAAGCCAGTCGAAGCACATGCCAGGCTCCACGACTTCAGATAAGTTTCTCATGTGAGCCTAGCAGCACACGTGATAAACCTAAGTTTGGACAGTGATAGGTTAAATAGACTATAAATAGGATTCTTCCTTGCAGGACTTCTCAGGGCCTTTATTCAATATGGTTCTTTGGGATTGTCCAAAATGGGACAGCACGGACAGTACTTCCCAGCCCAAAGTGCAGATGGACTACTAATTTCAGGGATATCACATGGGACTCTCCAGACCAATTTGGGAATGCCTGCTTGCATACTGATATCATTAATTAGAACTGGGCATAATTAATTAGATCTCAATATCATTACTAAAAGATTACATACCGAAATGGCTAACTTTCTTCAATTTAATCACACTAATTACATTGGGCTCAACCTAGTAGTAGCTCCTAGTCCTACTTTTCTAACACAGTTTTCATCTTTTTAGGAAGGGTGTTGATGGATTTTTTTCTCTCTTAAAATGCAATTTCAAGAGAGAGAGAGAGAGAGAGAGAGAGAGAGAGAGTGTGTTGGCTGCCAGAACAGAAATTTTCAAATATCTCAAAGCACATACCAAGTCTAAGAGAAAATTATACTAGCCAATGCCATGTCCTTTTTTGGTATGGTTTGGTTTTTGTTTTATTGTGTTGCCTCCCCCAGAGGAGGAAACTATCCATACCAGGGAAATATTAGGGGCCATTGTACCCCCATCCATTGTGTGGTTCATTCATAAGCCACCTGCCCCTCCAACTCCTGAGGCCCCACTTTGCAGAGGAAGAAAATGCACTAGGCCAGAGCTAAATGATGACCCCGTATTGCTGGGGCACTGGCTCTTGGTGAGGCATTGGGCTGAAGGATACAAAACAAGTAGGCAGGTGGATCTGCGGAGAGCTTAGCGGTCAGACAGGAAAGCGTGGTCAGGCAGGACGACTGTGGCCTCAGAGGCCCAATTAACACCTCGAGAAGGGTGCTGGGAGCCTTGACCACGCAGACGAGAAGCACATGAGAGAGGGTCAGCTGCACCAGGCAGGATCACCCTATGTGAACGCAGCGCAGAAAGCAGAGGGCCGGGGGATCCTGACCGAAGGGACAAAGGCCGACTCATGTGTAAGAAGCTGAGGCCAGGAAGTCAGCCAAGTTAGGATGGACTAGTATGATAGACTAGTTAGGATAGACTAGTAAACCAAGTTAGGATAGACTAGTAAGACGGCCCATCAGATGGACCGGACGTACCAGCGGAACTGTGTGCGTCCATTGAGGCGTTTACTGCAACAGCTTTCTATGTCAACGTTCTCAAATACACAGAAGAGGGTGCAGGGACCGGGGATCCCGGCTCAACCGCATCCAGGCTCGACTGCCCTCCCCTCCCACCCACACCCTCCACCTCTCCAGACCCGAGGCCCGCACCGCCAAGCAGCGCACCCTCTGTCTGCGCATGGCCCATGATGTCTTCTACTCTCTTCTGATCCATTTCAAGCTTTTTACAGAAAGCTCGCCGTGACCCAATTGTGACGGTTATTTTATGTGTCGACTTGACCGGGCCATTTTCTGTGGATGACCAGAAGTTCTGGTTAAACGTGATGACTTCTGGGCGCATCGGTGAGGATGTCTCTAGGTTAGCATTTGAACAGGTGCGCTGGGTAAAGCAGATGGCCCTCCCAGTGTGGGTGGGCCCAATCCACCCAGCGAGGCCCTGAATAGAATAAAAATGGTGGAGGAAGGTTGAATTCGATCTGTGCTTTATGTGAGCTGGGACCTTGGTCTCCTCCTGCCCGTCACGTTGGGGTTCTCAAACCTCCACGCCTGGCCTGGAATCTACACCATGAGCTCTCAGGCCTCTGAATCTCACCAAAAGCCCTGCTGGGCCTCCAGTTTGCAGAGGCTGATCAAGACCCCAATAATCACATGAGCTAATATCTTACACTAAATCTCTTGATAGACGATAGATGATGGATCCTAAGAAGACAGATCCAAAGAGAGCTGGATCCTACTCTGGACAACGTTGACTAATATAGCGCTAAATCCCTTTCACGGACAGCTAAGGCACTTCCTCCTGTGAACGGTGTTATAGTTTAGATCTGAAGTGTCCCCCACAGCACCATATGCGAAAGGCTTGGTCGCCAGTCTGTGGAACCTGCAGGAGGTAGGGACTAGTGGAAGGAAGATGGGTCACCAGGAGCAGGTCCTTGAAGGAGATATTGGTCCCCAGCCCCTGCCTCTCTCTCTCTGCTTCCAGCCTCCATGAGGTGACAGGGCGTCCTCTGCCACCACCTCCTGCCATGATGTGCTGTGCCCACACAGGCCCAAAGAGACAGGGCCAAGCAACAGGGACTGAAACTGTGAGCTGAAATAAACCTTTCCTCCTTCTAAGCTGACTTATCTCAGGAATTTGTCGCAACGGCAGAAGTCTGATCAATACAGTGACATTTCTGGCTAATGGGGGATCCAGGTTTCAATCTTATTATAGACAGCTGGGTTGTTCTCCAGGGGAACAGCACTCCTTTGACTCTTAGCCATTTTTGTTTTCTTCTTCTTCATATTATTATATTATCTTCTTTCTTCTTATTATCTCTTCCTCCTTCTCCTCCTCCTCCTCCTCCTCCTCCTCCTCCTCCTCCTCCTTCACCACATTATTTTCCCATTTTTCAATACTGTTGTCTTCTTATTGATTGGAAAGTGTTCCTTATACAGAGAGAATGCTAATCTCTTACAGTAAATCCATCATGAATATTTATTACAGTTTGTAGTTCTCTTAAAGAATTTGCTAAAACTGATGTTTAATGAATTGGTCTTTTCTTTTACTCTGTGTGTGTGTGTGTGTGTGTGTGTGTGTGTGTGTGTGTGTTGTGTGTGTGGGTCTTACCTTTTCCTACAGCATACAGAAAATGTATTTTAACATTTTTCTCTTTACATGTAAGCCTTTAACTCTGTGGACATTTGCTTGTGCGTACGCTGTGAGGTAGGAATCTCATTTTATCTTTTCCAATATGGCCAATCAGTTGTCCTGAGTCATTTCCCACCTGGTGAATAACATACCTCCGCCACCTCCCCGATTCCCATATATATGAGATCTTGTTGCTACGCTCACTACCCTGTGCCCCCCATCCCTCTAGCTCTTTCTACCCAAATATCACCCAGTCTTACCCACTGCAGCCCTGCAGCAGGAGCCTCACTGCCCTGGTCTTGCGCCATCTCCCCTTAGTGCTCAACTTTCTATTTTCTCTTTGTCTGGTAGCTGGGAACTTCTGTGCCTTTCTTTGGACCTTATATTTTTAAAATATTTTTGGCCAGGATTTTGCATGGCATTTACATGTGGGAAGGAACGTGCTGCGATCCCATCAGCCAGCCATGTTCGTGAATGCACCGGCTCTTCACTTCATGCATGTTCTGAGTCCTGCCACACAGTCTATTAATCTTTCCAACATTCCTTGGGGCTAGTCATTGAATTTGCGTATTTCACTATTCCCACATTTTACAGACCAATGGCCAATAAGATAGATACATACCGGGCGCGGTTGGTGGCATTCCTGTAACCCCAGTAAATTGGGAGACTGAGACAGAAGGATGACAGGTTCGAGGCCAACAGGTGGTAATTTAGTGAGACCCTGTTTCAAAATACAAAATAAAGAGGGCTGGGGGTATAGCTCAGAAGTAGAATGTCCTTGGGTTCAATCCACAGCAACACACACACACACACACACACACACACACACACACACACAGATGCATATAATGAGACCTAGAATTTAATTATAGAACAGAACAGAGCCCCTAACTTTTCCCGTAAGTGGAAGCATATTCATGAAGATGATCTACGAGGAGACATCTGGCTCACTAAGTTCATTAGTATTCTGAAGTTACAGAATGGCTCCATTTGCAGGAGAAAAATAAATAAAACCTGGGCCCTGACTTCTCTCTGCAGATCTCCTCACAGAGATGCACTCTGGCATAATTGACATTTTACAACATCCATTCCGCTGCCGCTTTTCTTTCCGAGGTGGAGCCTGCTTTCCTGCAGGGAAGCTGTAGAGAATCGTGGTGAACATATTCACTCAAATGATGGGCCCGTGGCACCGCAGACAGCTGAGAGTCAGGAAGAGGGCTCAGGGCCATGGCGATCGCAACTAGTTTTGATCATCTATTAACATCCCAGGATATGTAAACATTCCAGCAGGTCTTTTTTAGGCTCAGAAGGGAAAAAAAACCCCATACCTTCAAGGTATAAGTTGAGGTACCCCCATGGCTCCATCGAAATGCATGACACCCCAAGTTCATTAAGGAAAACTTCACGCAGCCAACTCCACGGGGGGCGGTTTCTAGAGAGAGGACAGGTGGGGCTGGCTGCTTGACCCCCACTCCCAGGAGATCAGGATTTCTCTGTGATGTGAGACCGTCCTCACTGCAGGTGACAAACAGAATCCTGTCCTTTTACGGGATCCCCCACTGTTCTCTAGCATTTTCAGAGCGGGGATTGGTTGATGTGAGGCTGAAAGCATGCCCACAACTCTTGATAGAAAATCAAACGGAGGAAGAAGGCCTTGTCAGGAGTGTGAAAGGAAAGCCACAAACTGCTTAAAAACTGACAACTGAGAGAAAGTTCAGAAAACACTCAGCTCAGACCCACTAGAAATCACGCAGCTTCCCTGGAGTTTCGCCTTCTGTTTATTTAGACAGAAGCTGCTTGTTTTGTAGCTTTTTTTTTTTTATCTCTTGTAGAACTGGGAATTGAACCTGGGGCGCTCAGGTTCTACCTCTGAGCTACATCCCCAGCCATATTTTATTTTTTTATTTCGAAACAGGTTCTCACTTAGTTACTACACATTGGCCTTGAACCTGGGATCGTCCTCAGTCTCCCAAGTACTGGGATTACAGGCGTGCACCACCCTGTGGGGCTTGTTTTGCATCTCTTAAATGCCCTAGGAATGTGTCCCAACCAAGAGCCAAGACAGAACCCATCCAAGACATTTGTGACAAGAACACTCCCTGAGTTCATTAAGGAAAACTTAATGATGCAAAGGAATTCGTGCCCATGCCCGGCACAAGGGTCATGAGTGGCCGCCTGGACATAAGATAGAGGCTCGATTAGAAAGGGAAAAAAATGAGGCTGTCTTGCTTTACAAAAACAAAAACGAAACCACTGTTTAAGCTGCTCCAAATAGCAAGCCCTGGGGCTTTCTGCTACCCTGGAGGCACAATGGTGGTTTTGAACTCAGATCTGCTAGTTTTCATCTCTAACCTCAGTCTAACACAGAATAGACACAGAGCTTCCCAGCAGAACTTCCCAGAATCTTCCTCTCCTTTGGAAGTTCCAAAGCCACCACTTCCCCATGTAAGACACTCTGAATGGCCAACCCATCCAAGCCTAGTAGATGAATCCGTTGGAAAGTCCGGAACCCATCATAAGCTGGGACCAGCTCTGGGCAGCAGGACACAGAGACCACGCCAGACACGGTCTCCTCGCCTCTCCCAACTTTCCTCTGTGCACACCACTCTCCAAACACATCCCAACACGTACACTGGCTTCCCTACAACCAAGCCACCTAGAAGAGCCACGTCACTTTCGACCCAGAACCGCCTCCCCCAGGTTTCACCTTGCTGAGCACCTGGCTGGCACCTGTGTTCTACCCTGCAGGTCCCACAGAGCAAGAAAAAGCCAAGTGATGGCCCAGGATGTGATCGGGACTTTAACCCAGCTTCACACACAGGGCGATAGCGACCTGGAGCCACCCCCACCCCCGGCGGGCCGAGAAGGCCTCTTTTTGACCCAAATTAGATTTCTTCTGCTCGGCTTCCTAGCATTTCACAATGTCTAACTTCTCAAAGTCAGTTGCAGGTTGAGTACCCCTTATCCAAAAGGCTGGGGCCCCAGAAGTGTTTTGTATGTCAGAGTTTTCAGGACGTGGGAATATTTGCATAGACCTTTCATGTCGGCGCTCAAGAAGTTTCCGATTTGGAAGCATTTCGGATTTCTGATTTTTGAATGGGAGAGGCTCGACCCGTAGCAAGTGCCCACTGGACAGAGAAGGGTTTCGCGTGGTAGCTGGTGTTGGTGTTTGTTTTCAATATCAACGGGAATCTAGGTCGGGGTCACACGAATGACTGAGCCGGGAGGACACAGTTTACAGGGGGAGGAGGGAAGTGGGGTGAGCACATGTTGCTGTGGTCCTGGGGAGTGGGGAGAGGTGTTGGCTCCAGGCAAAGTAAGTGACCAGCCGATGACCCCGGTATTTGCCCACCGCTTGACTGGGATTCAAACTCCTGGTACTCAGAGGAACACTGAATGACACACACACAGTTCCCAGGAAACAGAGAGCCAGGGCAATTGCTGCGTTCCACCCGCCATGTAGACCCCACCAGTGAAGCCAGCCCCTCCTCCACACGTCAGAAGCAAAAGCTCACTCCGGGCAAGGTGGCCGCGCATTTCTTACCGAAAATGAGTGATTTGAGAATGTCCCGAAAAACCTCCTGGTGATCAGATCTTTCTGGAATAAAGCAGAAGGAAAGAGAGGAAATTACTTGGGCTTCAGAAATGACACGGGTGCTTCTATGGAGCTCCTTCAAGTATAAAAATGTAAATGAGTGAGAGGCATCGAATTACCTATAAAAGTGAGCAAATTATGATTTTAATGAGATGATCGGAAATTACCCTAAACAAATCATTAAAATGTTCCATTGGCCATTTCATCACGTAATTACTGCTTTAAGAACAATGTGTTGGGCAAATAAAGGGTTGGCTGTGTACCACTCTGGAAGGAGAGACTGCCTGCATATTAATGAGCACCTCAAAGCCCTCATGAATATGTATTTCCCCACAATAAAGCTTGACCCCAGTGGTTTGCAGAACTGTGTTTTGTGACACTTTCAGACGGAAGCTGGCATGCATGCGGGGGTTGGAGGGAAAGGAAAAGTAACTAAAGAGAAAGGCTGTCCTCTCACTTCCTCCGTCCAGGGTCTCAGCCCACCCTTCCTCCTGGGCAAGACAGCTTCCTAGAGAGCACTAGAAAGAAGCGCCCAGAGCCGGGTGTGGTGGTGCACGCTTGTAATCCCGGTACTTGGGAGGCTGAGACCAGAGGATCCAGGTTCACGGCCAGCCTCAGCTACTTAGTGAGGCCCTCTGCAACTTAGCAAGACCCTGTTTCAAAATAAAGAATAAAAACTAGGGCTGGGGGTATAGCTCAGAGGTAAAAATGCCCCTGGGTTCAATCCCCAGTACCGCCAAAAAAAGAAAAAAAGAAAGAGGCACCCAGGTCTCACACTTCCCTGGAATAGAGAAAGCTCTGCAGATGAAGGCTGAAGAGAAAGCCCAGGAGACTTAAGGGATTTCAGGCCAGACCCTTGGGTGGCTCGGGAATTTGTGCGGAGGGTGATAGAAGACCAAGAGCAGGAAGCCTGGGGTGAAGTTAAAGGAGGGGGACTCTTTGTCCTAAACATCACATCCGATGTTTCTTCGCCCTCCAATTTGGCTGAAGACAGGTAAAGTTACAAAAGACTTTGGGTTTTCTTTGGCCCTTTCAAAACAGTAGCAATGGCACCTTCCTCCCTGGGGCTTTCTTGGTTGGGAGACAGGGCTGAGGCCCCATGAACAGCTGTGCTGTCTGCACAGTCCCCCTTCAATCTGGACCAGGGGATGGCATCATTCATTGGGGGAAAGAAACAGGGTCTTGCTGGTGGCACAGCAGACAACTAGTGGCTTCTATTTCATCCCAAAGATTGAATCTAGACTTGGTGTTATCGCTTTCCTAACAAAGCCAGATGGTCACTCTCAGCTCCCTGGGCAGCCATTTCTAGCAGTGTGGTTTCATTAGGGAACTTCCTCCACCCCACACTGGCCCATTCAGATGCCCCTGGTCCAGCTCTAAAGGGAAGTGATGGGTATCCCTTAGAGGGCTGAGGCTATTTCTATTTTGGCCATGTCGAAGTGTTAGAAGAGCTGCAGTACTGCTCATCTGCTCCCCTTTAAGCGGGGGAACGACATGCGCATAGCTCTTTGGTTTGTTTGTTCCTTCCTTCCTTTCTTACTGCAATCTTTGTCTTTTTTATTTAAATTTATTTTTATACTTTTATTGGTGCATCATAAGTGTGCATCACAGTGGGGTTCAGAGAGATACCAACATACATGCTCACAGCGCTTGGTGTGTTCCCCTCCGTATCCCACCCCCTTCTCCCCCGCTCCCCATCGTCAGGGAGACAAGGTGATACCTTCCTGGGTGGACCTGGTATTATTCGAACTGATTCCTTCCTCAGTCTTCCTTTTTCCCCTCCCCGCCTCCCGTCCCCATCCGTCTTCCACTATCCTACTGGTCTCTCTTCTCATTAATCTAAAGCCCCTTTTGTTTCCTAGTTTCTCTCTGGCTTCCACATATGAGAGAAAACATACGACCCGTGACTTTCTGAGACTGGCTGATCCCACTTAGCATAATATTCTCTAGTTCCATCCATTTTCCTGCAAATGACATAATTTTGTTCTTCTTTATGGCTGAGTAAAACTCCATTGTCTGTAAATACCACGTTTTCTCTATCTGTTCATCTGTCGAATGACATCTGTTGGGTTTCTTTCCAAGGGTGTGGTGCATGAATCGCCTTTCAGCGCGTGTTCCTTGGAGCATCACAGGTTCTAACCCTACGAAAGGAGCCTCTTTATCACACCCACGTGAACGCCGACGTGACGTGTCTCAACCACTTGCACACTTTCCAAAGTACAGCCGGCATCGGCGCCTGGCTTCCTGTGTGAGCATCAACAACGCCCTTCACAGTGCTGGCCTCAGCTCTGTCGTGCATAAAATGTGGAAAATAAGAACTTCTCCAAGGTGGTCGGGAAGGTGAAATGCAATAAAACCCCGAGAATACCGTCACGTTCGCGTCAAATGATATTTCTTTCTTTCCCCCCAGAGCTCACCATTTGAGGACCTCCAAAATTAATTTCTGGGTTAGTGTAAGAACTGAATGTTACATCCGGTCCCCGAGCACCTGACTGGGAGTCAGGAGATGGAGACTCGGTTCCTCACTTGGTTAGCAGTTAGCTCTGGGACCCCAAGCGGAACAGTCCAGTGCTGTGGTTGGAATATGGTTGGTCTCCAAAATGCATGTTGGAGTTTCATCCCCATTGTGGGGTATTAAGGGGGTGGAAACTTAATCTGACTATGGTGTTTAGAGGTGGGGCTTGGGGAGGTGATCAGGATTAGACAAGGTCATTAGGGAGGCACCCCTATGATGGAATCCTGGTGACTTTATAAGAAGAGGGAAAGAAACCAGAACACACAAACAAGCTTTTCCTGTCTCTTGCCATGTGATGCCCCGCACCACCCCGGGGCTCTGTCGGCACAAAGGCTACACCAATGCAGGACCTTGACCTCGGACCTCCATAACTGCAAGCCCAAATAAATCTTTTTTCTTCATAAGTGCCAAGTTTCAGGTATTTTATTATAGTAACAGAAAATGGACGAATACAATGAGAACAATAGGTTTGACAGCCCCGTTCTCTCCAGGCTCACCCCAGCTTTGTGCAGTTGTGACCAAGAAGAGGGGCTGGGAGGAGACTAGAAGCCTCAGCCTACCCCCACAGGTGGGAATTTTCCCCACAAGCCCACCAGGTCCTCCCCTTCCCTCCTGGTCCACTCTGTCTACTTCCTGACATCCTCCCCACCCACTGTGGGCCTGTGGCGCTCCCTGCCTGCCCTGGATCCACTAGCTCCTGGCCCAGAGGCACCTGGGGAATCCCAGAACCTGTCTGAGGATGCCTCCTTCCCTGGAGGGAGCCACCCCAGCACTCCCTCTGCCTCCCCTGCAAGGCCAGTCTCGTTCATCTGGATCCGAGCATCCCCCGCCTGCTCCACAGGGATTCCTAGCAATGGCAGCGTGCGGTACCTTACATAAACACTTTTCCATCCGCGGAAACAGGCCCACATCTGAACTCAATTTAGAATCGGTTTTTAAGTGTCTATTTATAGGCTCTGCACAACCGTCCCTGGTGGCTGGTGGAGAAGCCAGGGCTCTGGGCTCCTGTCCACCGCCACGCATCTGCATGCCTTTCATGTTTATCTCCTCTAATTTCCCAGCAGCGTTTTAACTCAAATGCAAGGTCACCTACCACTTGGACCAGCACAACTTATCAGTTCCTCCAAAGAAAAATACTAATGTTCTTCCTTGGGCAGTAGCCCCCAGTCCCTGCTGTCTTCAGGGCCCCTTGCTTGCTCTGGCTAAAACACGCATTGTAGAATTTGAATGACCTGCGTCTCCAGACAGATGGTTCACTTTAAGACATGCCCCACAAGGTCATGAGACCCTTTGGGGGCCAGCCGTCATCTCTCCAGCTGTCTCTGAGTCCCATTTCAGGTCTGTCTCAGTGGCTACAAAGAGCACAAAGAATGCAATATGGCTGGGTTGGATCACCCGGGCTTTTCTTCATTGCAGAACACGTTTCTCTATTCCCTTTCTCCCAGCTGGGGAGGCAGTGGGGGCCAGGCCGTTTCCCCAGTCCCTTGGAACATTGATGATTACACAGAAATGTGAGAAACTGCTGGGCGTGGTGGCGCACGCTTGTTATCCCAGGACTTGGGAGGCTGAGACCAGAAGATCTGGGTTCGCGGCCAGCCTCGGCTACTTAGTGAGGCCCTCCGCAACTTAGTGAGACCCTGTTTCAAAATAAAGAATAAAAAATAGGGCTGGGGGTGTAGCCCGGAGGTAGAATGACCCTGGGTTCAATCACCGGTACCACAAAAAAAAAAAAAAAAAAAAAAATGTGAGAACCTGCTGTTCCGTCAATTCACCACCCTTTTTTGGAATAAGCTCCTTTCCTTTGCAATCCTCAGAGTGGAACTCGAGTCCACAGGTCTGCCCGTGAGCTTGAGCCATCTGCTTTCCCAGCTATGTGTCCATCCATGGACTTGGGGTGCTGCTTTGGGGGAGGGAGGAGGTGGATCCTGTAGCCCCACTTCTCCTCAGGGGCATTCAAACACAAGCCACAGGATTCCTCCTCGCACATGCAGAAGACTGGATCCTCCAGGGTGCAGGGGCTCCCAGCCCTGGGGACCAGCCCAGAAGCAAAGATAGCCTGGTCGACAGCCTTGAATTCCCAGCAGAACTCAGAGGCAGAGACCACTTCAAATCAACAGCCCTTCGCAGCCTGACTTCAAATACCACCCCCGGGGTTCAGTTCCTCATCACGGTTGCTGCTGAGGCTGTCAGCCTTAGGCTTCGGGACTTATTAATTCTCTCACGGGACACCCCTTCAGCTGCCATGGTGGGTTTCTGTATTATTCGACATGCAAATTTCTGGCAATGAATCAGATCTGTGATCAAACACAGCCTTTGAAATGTCCTGTTTCCGGGCGCTCTGGAGGTAAACAGAAATGCTAAATAGTCCTTAGCGTGGAGGGTTCAGAATCTGCTGTTCACCTTTGATCGTTAAGTCAGGGGAATTGGTGGGAGGTCCCGGATCCAGACACAACCCTCGGCCCCCCCTCCCGGTGGCCCCAGTGGTTGGGGAGGGGGCCTGAGCGAGGAAGCCACTGAAACTAAGAGAACCTTGATGGACCCCCGGGCCGAGCGGCTCAGGTAGATATCCATCCACTGCAGACAGCACAGAGCACAGGCGGGCACAGGGGCAGGGGAATGAGTTCAGGACCATTTCCTTAGCAAGACTAAGATCACCATTACAGCTTCGCAAACTCCCAGCTTGGGGAAGCACTTCGGAGCAAAGAGAAGGGCGGATGTGTCCACACCGCTGCAGGATGTGGGCATGGGCAGAGTCAAGAAATCTGATCTCACCCAGAAACCATAGAATCACCCTTGGGGTGGCCAGGGGACCAGCCCTACTGCCTCTACTCTCATTTCTACTTCTTGCTGACCCAGAGCGATGGCTTAATTTCCAGAGATGAAATGGGGAGCCCTGCACTTTGTAAGGGGCTCCGCGCTGGGTGCACCGGCTTGACAGTATCTAGTGCACTGTGCCTGGGATGTAGAACCAGGGGATTTACGGAGGTATCATGACCCTTGAAACACGTTTTAACAGGACACTCTGGTCGCACTGAGCAGATGGCCTGGGACGGGCTCAGAAGGAGTTGGTGTAGGGCAACCCTTTGGGGGACCCCTCCCCTGCATGGAAGCTTAGCCGATTTTCCCTGTCTCCTGTCTCCATGAAACACTGGAAGAAGAAAGAAGAAGAAGAAGAAGAAGAAGAAGAAGAAGAAGAAGAAGAGGAGGAGGAGGAGGAGGAGGAGG
>PVJS01048041.1:0-15215 GCA_004027185.1 Glis glis
AAAAACAAAAAAACAAAAAACACGTTTCCCATCTTAGGAAGAAGAAAACACGTGGGCCTTACAAGATTGCTCCTTTTTTGAATGCAGTTATTTAAAATATGATACTATGTACACACACACACACACAGAGAACATGATTGCATGAGTCAATGTTTCTTTTTTTTTCTTCTTTTTTGCAGAACAACGGTTCCCTGGTTTGGTGTCAGAATCACAAGCAGTGTTCTAAGGTAAAAAAATAAAAACTTTTAATTTGGGGGATATAAATTCACAGGAAGTTGCAAAAAAAGTAAAGAAAAAAATGCATGTACCCCGTTTCGGCTAGCGTTGACCCTTTGCATAATCTTAGAACAATATTCAGAGAACAGAATTTACATTGGTATAATGTATGATATAATTTTATATTTTACTACAGGGATAAATTCTATTAGGGCAGTCAAGATACAGTGTAGTTCTTTATATCACCTTATTTTCCTCTTATTCTGGAAATTTTGGGGGGTGCTGGGGATGGAATCCAGGCCCTCATGCATGCTGAGTACCCGTTGTACCACTGAGCTAAATCCCCAGCTCCATATATATATTTTGTGTGTATGTGTGTGTGTGCGGTACTGGGAATTGCACCCAGGGGCATTCTACCTCTGAGCTCCATTCCAGCCCTATTTTTTATTCTTTATTTTGAAACAGGGTCTCACTAAGTTGCAGAGGGCCTCACTAAGTAGCTGAGGCTGGCCATGAACCTGTAATCCTCCTGTCTCAGACTACCAAGCCCTATTTTACTTTTAATTTTGAAGCAGGATCTCGCTAAGTTGCTGAGGGTCTCCTTGCTAAATTGCTGAGGCTGGCCTCGAACCTACAATCCTCCTGTCTCCGCCTCCCAAATACTGGGATTACAGGCATGGGCCACCATGCCCAGTGGGATCATAGTAATGTTTTAAAATGTTTATTTCTAGCTGGGCGTTGTGGTGCACGCTTATAATCTCAGTACTTGGGAGGCTGAGACCAGAGGATCCGGGTTTATGGTTAGCTTCAGCTACTTAGTGAGATCCTGTTTCAAAATAAAGAATAAAAAATATGTGTATTTCTCAGACATTACTACTAGGCCTAAAATGGAAATGTTCTTTTATAACCAAAATTTCCTCTGGGAAATACATAATAGTATTAGAACAACGTATTTAAGAGGAACATTACTATTTTGAAAGGTTTTTAATACACATTATCTTAAAGTGAATGATTGTAAAATTATATTCCTAAGTCAAAAACTCTATTAATAATGATGCATTCATACAGCACCTCTGCAGGTAGTATGTTGTTTAATAAACATGAACATTATTTTAAAAACATAACAGGATTCTTAAAAGAATGCTAAATAGGCCGGGCACGGTGGCGCACGCTTGTAATCCCAGTACTTTGGGAGGCGGAGACAGAAGGATCCGAGTTCGCGGCCAGCCTCAGCTCTCTCTCTCTCTCTCTCTCCCTGTCTCTCTCTCTCTCTCTCTCTCTACCTAGTGAGGACCTCTGCAACTTCGTGAGACCCAGTTTCAAAATAAAGTATAAAAAATAGGGCCGGGGGTGTAGTGCGGAGGTAGAACGCCCCTGCATTCAATCCCCGGTACCACACACACAAAAAAAGAATGCTAAATAATTTGGTGGTCTATGCTCTGCCAACCTCTGGCTGTGGAGATCTTGCACAGAAGTGAGATCTCTTGTTCACGACCTCTTTACTCTTTTCCATGTGTACCTGTCAGCCTTCTTGCAGCTATCATCTAAAAGACTGACCACACAACTTAGAAGAAAGAAGATTTATTTTCTTACGGTTTGGGGCTCAGTCCATGTGAGGCCGGGGACCATGGATCTCAGGGCATGGCGGCGGCAGGAGGTGGAGAGAGGAAGAGCACATGGGCTGTGCTCCTCACATCATGGAGACCGGAAGCAAGAGAGAGCAGGGGGAGGGGAGGAACCATATATAAACCCATGGCTGCACCCCCAGGGACCACCTCCTCCAGCCACACCCTACCGGCCTGGGTCACCACCCAGTAAATCCATTACAATGGATTTATCCACTGCTGCCATGACAACCCTCATGACTCAATGGCATCAGCACCAAACATTAACAAATGAGCTCTTTAGGGGACATTTTCTATCTAACTATAATATTCTAAGCTTGCTGTGACAAGACGTTTTCTGCTACCTGTTATATAAACTGTTCTTCGCCTGGAATTTTGGGAAACTTGTGTGTGTCATTACTGCTGATGAAGTTTGGGAATAGAGAGAGAGAGAGAGTCAAGAGAATAACTATATTTCTAGTTACGCTTTGAATAGTTGGGTACTACATGAATGATAATTCTCTACATCAGTATTACTTCTTACTGTAGCACCCATTTTCTCCTTACTCACCCAGAAATTAAACACTTTACACACTTGAAGGTAATATGAGTACAAGAGGTTCATTTGAACCTTTTTTTTTTTGGTGGTACTGGGGATTTAACCCAGGGGCATAATACCTCTGAGCTACACTCCCAGCCCTTTCTATTATTTTTTGTTTTTGAAATAGGATCTCGCTCGGTTGTTGAGAGTCTTGCTATAGTGTTGAGGCTGTCCTCGAACCTGCGATCCTTCTGTCTCAGCCTCCCAAGTACTGGGATTACAGGTATGTGCCACCATGCCCAACTTATTTTTTTATGTTGAAACAGAGTGTCACTAAGTTGCTCAGGGCCTCTTTGCTAAACTGCTGAGGCTGGCCTCAAGCCTGCGATCCTCCTGTCTCAGCCTCCCAAGTACTGGGCTGACAGGCATGCACCATCATGTCTAGCTTGAACTATTTTTTTAAACATTGTAATAAAAGCAAGTTGCACCACTAGGTATCATAGATTGTTAAACCGTAGTTTCCATTTGAACGATGAAGGTCAACCTGAGTCTTTGAATTTCCAGAGAAAAGAGAAATCAATTTCCTTTTTCTGAAGCAAAAAATGGATCAATAAGTCACAACTAACTCCATCAGAAGCTTTGGAATATGTTATGAAAGTGGCAGAAGTTTAAGGATTTTATTTGGGGCCCTTGGTCATGAAGCTTACATATCAATGAGATTCTCCTCTGGATATTACCACAATTGGATAAATGTGCCGATAATTACAAGGTGCATTTGTTTTGAGATTCGTGAGGCACTCACTCTGTAGGTTTTCCCTCTTCGTCTTTGGGTTCAAAAGGTTTGTGGTGAGGGACAGTAGCTCCATTTTACAGATGGGGAAATTCAGGCGCACGCATAAGGGTCCCAGAATCACTTAACAAGTGAGTATAGACATGCGGAGGGGCGGATGATCGACCCTTGTGGTGTGTTACATATGGGTCAACAGCTTTGAAAAACATTTTTAAACAGATTTTGGGACTGGACAGTAAAAAAAAAAAAAACCCAAAACAGAAGTAAGGTTGATAATACAATGTTCTTTTCAGATAATTTTTTTTTTTGGTGCTGAGGATTGAACCCAGGGGCATTCTATCTCCGAGCCACACCCTCAGCTTTATTTATTTATTTATTTATTTAATACTGAAACAGGGTCTTTCTTGTTAAGTTGCTGAGACTAGCCTCAAACTTGCGATCCTCTTGTCTCAGCCTCTCAAGTACTGGGATGAAAGGCATGTACCACCATGGCCAGCTTTTCAGATAATTTAAAATATAAGGTTTATATAATGTTTTATAGGAAGCTCCCACTTGCCAGTCAATTCTGGTTCTCATCTGCCAAGCCAGCGAGGTCCGTCTTCAGAATCTCTAAAATGCCAGGACTTGGGAGGCTGAGACAGGAGGATTGCAGGTTCGCGGCTAGCCTCAGAACCTTAGCGAGACCCTCAGCAACTTAGTGAGACCCTGTTTCAAAATGAAAAATAAAGTAGGGTTTGGGGTGTAGCTTGGAGGTAGAATGCCCCTGGGTTCTATCCCCAGTAACACACACACATACACACACAGAGTCCCTCCAGAACAGGATCACTCTCCTCCCCACCCCCAAACTCCTATTACCATCTCAAATCTAACCTCACCTCTGTCCTGAACGAATCCAGGAACATCCTCATGGGTCTCCCAGACTCTACACTTTCCCCAAGCTGTCTAACCTGCAGGTGATTCTTGGAAGGGCTCTTTAAGAATACATGGAATCCTGCTGTGGTGTCCCTGAAACCTCCCCATCTATTCTCATCTCATGTACTCCGACCACAATCCCTGTCCTCAGCCTCCCTGGCACCATGTTGCTGGCCTGTACCCCGTGTCCAGTTTTCTCCCCTTCCACTCTACCCCTTTGGGACTGCCTTTTCCTCTGCCCAGATCACTTCTTCCCCAGAGAGTCACTGAATTCACTCTGTCTCCACACACCCCATCCTCTCAGCCGGGCCTCCCTGATCACTCCCCCAGCCCCTGACATATGTCATCGTCCCTCCCACACTCTGACATGATGGTGTGTGGTTATTACCTTTAGATGCTGAGAGTCCCTCTCCTTCACCTGACAGCAAGCTTCATGTAGACAAGGACCCTCTGTCTCAGTCAGCATTGTCACTGCCATGATCCAAAAAACCTGACCACACAACTTAGAGGAAGGAAGGTTTATTTGCTCACATTTTTTGGAGATTTCAAGGTTTAGTCCTTGTGAGGCCAGGTCTGCAGAACTCAGGGAATATTGGCAGGAAGCAGAGAGAAGGAAAAAGCAAGGGCTCTGCTCTCACATCATGGAGGCCAGAAGCAAGAGAGAGAGAGCAGGGGGAGGATAGGATCTTTTATGATCCCCAAGGCCGTGCCCCCAGTTACTGCTCCTTAGCAACTGAGCCCTGCCTCCAACATGGCTGCCTGGTTTCCATGAGGGCTAAGGGGACATTCTAAATTCCAAACATTACAACCTCCCTGTCTTCTTTGTTCACTGTGGGGTCCCCTGAGCCTAATTAGTGTTTCATACTTTGTAGCTGCTTAACAAATATTTGTGATGAATGAATGAAACCCATACAGTACGGTGTTTCTCTCCCCCAAATTCCAGCATTACTGCACTTCCTTCAGGAAACAACAAAGCAGTTTACAATCTGTTCCTTTTCAGCTGTATGACTTAGCTAAATATGGCCGTGTAATTAATTTCTAGCCCATTAAACGCAAGTGGAATCATTGTAAAGGATTTTCGAGATGCCTCTTTAGAAGTTACAGACTTAATTAGAAAATGCATTAACTTGCCCCTATCCTTTTTGATCCTCTGCTGCTTAGAATGCGCACCAATGGCAGGGGCTCCAGCAGCTATCTTGGACCATGAGGTATCCCTGAAGATCACTTTGCTCTATTCTTTTTGTCTATCATCTATTATCTATCTATCCCATCTATCTATCTCTTATCTTTCTATTATCTTTCAACTATATCATCGGTTACCTATCATCTATATCTTACATTTCTATCATCTATCTATCTATCTATATCATCTATTTAATCTATCTATCCATCCCATGTATCATCCATCCATCCATCTGTATTCTCTGTATCTGTATATCTATTCTTGTATCCATCCTATCTATCTATCTATCATCTATCTACCATCTATCTATTTAATCTATCTATCCATCCCATGTATCCATCCATCCATCCATCCATCCGTCTTCTCTGTATCTGTCTATCCTTATGTCCATCCATCTCATCTATCTATCTATTATCTATCTATCTATCTATCTATCTAATCTATCATCTATCTATCTAGTTATCTATCTATCCATTCCATCTCTATCATCTATCTATATCTATCATCTATCTATTTAATCTATCCATCCCATGTATCCATCCATCCATCCATCTGTCTTCTCTGTATCTGTCTATCCTTATGTCCATCCATCCCATCTATCTATTATCTATCTATCTATCATCTATCTATATCTATCATCTATCTGTCTAGTCATCTATCTATCCATTCCATCCCTATCATCTATCTATCTATCTATCTATCTATCTATCTGTCTGTCTGTCTGTCTATCTATCTATCTATCTATCTATCATCTATCTATCATCATCTGTCTATCCATCCATTCATCCATCTATCCTATCTCTTATCTTTCATCTATCTATCATCTATCATCTCATCTATCTAATCTACATACCTCCATCTATCTACCCATCCATCCATCCATCCATCCATCCATCCATCCATCCAATTTATCTCTTATCTTTCTTTTTTTTTCCCCGGTACCGGGGGTTGATCCCAGGGGCATTCTACCTCCGAGCTACACCCCTGGCCCCATTTTTTATACTTTATTTTGAAACCAGGTCTCACAAAGTTGTGGAGGGCCTCAATAAGTAGCTGAGGCTGGCCAAGAACCCTGATCCTCCTGTCTCCGCCTCCCAAGTACTGGGATTATAAGCGTGCACCACCACGCCCGGCTCTCTTATCTTTTTATCACCTATTTATCTATCTATGTATCTAATCTACCTACCTATCAGATTTCTCCTTTGAACCAAAGGTAGCATTCCCAGTTGTCTTGCTATTTTGTGAACTCAGTCACATCTCAGACACCATTCCTCTTACATAGGCATGAGACTCCTGTCTTCACTGTGCATGTCTGCTTTCCCATCAGGCTCTGTGTTACCTTTGGAAACCTTTCTCCTGACAGTGGCGGCCTGGCCGTCAACCCGCCTCCTAGAAAGCTCACCCGCGCCCATCCTTCTTGCTCTGGGCTCTGTGCCTCAGTCATTTGACTTTTGTTCCCCATTTGGCCTTGAGTTTATGTGCTGAAAAGCAGGAATGTGGGGCCTCATCTGGTGCCTCTGCATGCCGCTTTGAACTCGGTGGGAGTCGGGTTCTCACGGGGGTGACGACTCCAAATTCTGAGTATTCCTCCAGGTTGCCTCCGAGCCAAACTCAGAGGTGAGGAAGATTGGTTTTGCTTGTAAGAACATCTGGAGCGATTCATTGGACATCTGTGGAATTTATTGGATGAGGGTCAAGCCCGTGGGACGGCGTGACTGTGGAAGGCTTTTGTTCGGGATTAGACGCTCTCTGTGATGTGTGGGCGATGAGTGTCAGTCCATAACCCCCTGGGAAAACGTGTGGAAGGAGGGAGGTGGAAACTCCACATCCATGGGGTGCGCTCTATCTCCAAACACCCAGGAAGCAAAGTCGGATGGCTGGCATCCGTTCGCAGTCCTATAAGCAACACATCAACATGTCAGATGTGGGATATGTATCAGAACCAGTATGATACTGACTGATAGTCCTACAATAGGACCTTCAAGGAAAAAGTGGATGCAGACCAGTCATCTCTTGTCCAGTTTATTGGCCTCTTTTGGGAGCTATGAACTATTTCCCAGGCAAAGCCAGCTGGGACAAGGGTTACCAGAAGAATGCAGGTTTCTAGCCTTGGAGACGACTTCTTGCAGACAACGTCTCAAGGCGGATATAACGAATTACCCTTTAACTTGCATACCAATGTCATTATTTCCATAGGTAAAGGTCATGTCTTGATCCTTCCCTCCTCTTTCCTTCCTTCCTTCCTTCTTTCCTTCCTTCCTTCCTTCCTTCCTTCTTTCTTTCTTTCTTTCTTTCTCCTTCCTTCCTTCCTTCCTTCCTTCCTTTCTTCTTTCCTTCCTTTCTTCCTTCCTTCCTTCCATCATTCCTTCCTTCCTTCCTTCCTTCCTTCTTTCCTCCCATCCTTCCTTCCTTCCTTCCTTCCTTTCTTTCTTTTTCTTTCCTTCCTTCCTTCCTTCTTTCCTTCCTTCCTTCCTTCCTTCTTTCTTTCTTTCTTTCTTTCTTTCTTTCTTTCTTTCTAGTTGCATACCAATGTCATTATTTCCATAAGTAAAGGTCGTGTCTTGATCCTTCCCTCCTCTTTCCTTCCTTCCTTCTTTCTTTCTTTCTTTCTTTCTTTCTTTCTTTTTTTCTTTCTTTCTCTCTCTCTCTCTCTCTCTCTTTCCTTCCCTTCCTCCCTCCCTCCCTCAATCCCTCCCTCCCTGTCTCCCTGCCTCCCTGCCTCCCTCCCTTCCTCCTTCCTTTCTATGAATCCAGGGATGTTCTACCTTCTGAGCTACACCCCCAGCCCTTTTTATTTATTTATTCTTTATTTTGAAACAGGGTCTCCCTAGGTTGCTCAGGGTGTTGCTGAGTTGCTGAGACTGGCCTTGATACTGCAGACTTCCTGCCTCAGCCTCCCAAGTACTAGGATTACAGGTGTGCACCACTGCACCTGGCTTAATTTTTATTTTGAAACAGTGTCTTGCTAAGTTGCTGAGGGTCTCGCTAATTGCTGAGGCTGGCCTTGAACCTGTGATCCTCCTGTCTCAGCCTTCCAAGCCTTCACTGTGACTAGCTTCATGCCTTTATTTGTTAAGAGAAAATAAATGTGATGCGATAACATCACAAGAGATAATATTATTTCTTTAAATCATATGATTTAAAGAGAAATATGAGCTGGGCATAGTGGTGCACATCTGTAATCCCAGTACTTGGGAGACTGAGAAAGGAGGATCGCAGGTTCGAGAACAGTTTTAGCAAGTAGTGAGACTTTTCAGTAACCTAGAAAGACCCTGTTTCAAAAAAAACTAAAAAATAGGACTGGAGGTGTATCTTGGAGGTAGAATGTCCTTGGGTTCAATCTCTAATACCACAAAAATAAAGTAAAATAAATAGAAATGTACTCCATCCATGTCAATCTACAGGAACATTCGGGTGGATATTATTTCTAATGTAAAGGAAGAAATATAAAGGAAAGCCAGATGTGATGGTGTACACCTGTAATTCTAATACTTGGGAGGCTGAGACGGAAGGATCACAGGTTCAAGGCCAGTCTCAGCAACCTAGCAAGACCTTGTTTCAAAAAATAAAAAATAGCTGGTTGTGGTGGTGCATGCTTGTAATCCCAGTACTTCGGAGGCTGAGACCGGAGGATCACAGGTTCACAGCCAGCCTCACTAAGTTGAGACCCCGTTTCAAAACAAAGAATAAAAAATAGGGCTGGGGGTATAGTTTGGAGGTAGAATGCCCCTGAGTTCAATCCCCAGTACCACAAAATTAATTAATTAATTAATTAATTAATTAAAAAGGGTTGGAAGTATAACTCAGAGGTAGAATGCTGCTGGGTTTAATCCCCAGTACCAGCACCAAAATAAATAAATAAATAAATAAATAAATAGCCGGGCGTGGTGGCGCACGCTTGTAATCCCAGTACTTTGGGAGGTGGAGACCAGAGGATCCGGGTTTGCGGCCAATCTCAGCTCTCTCTCTCTCTCTCTCTCTCTCTGTCTCTCTCCCTGTCTCTCTCTCTCTCTCTGTCTCTCTCTCTTTCTACCTAGTGAGGCCCTCCGTAACTTCGTGAGATCCGGTTTCAAAATAAAGCATAAAAAAATAGGGCCAGGGATGTAGCGCGGAGGTAGAACCCCTCTGGGTTCAATCCCCGGTACCGCAAAAAAAAAAAAATAAATAAATAAATAAAAAAAGAGGAAATATGGAAGAAACCAAAAACAAAAGAAAGAAAGAAAAAACAGAAAAAAGAGAATGTGAAAGAGACTAAAACAAAAACAATAAACAAAAAAACTCCCAGGTATGGTAACTATATAAACACCTAACTTTAAGATACTACTGCTTCTGTGGTAAGAAACGGAGACCTGAGATCCGTGAGGGGCTGCTGGAAACTTCCAGCAGGAGGGAGGGAGGGAGGGAGGGAGCCTTCTAGTGACAGTGCAGGTGGAGGGATGAGTTACCGAGGTCAGCAATTAGCCCCTTCCATCTGCCCCGCGCAGGCTCACAGTTCTAATTGGCGCCTGGGGCAGAGGCAGCCTGAGCTGTGTGAGCTATTGGCTTCCCCTGACCACATCATTCTTAGGGTAAGTGTTTTCCGCCCGCACGCTGAGAACTTTTATCAAACCTGTGAGCTTGCACGTGGGTGATCCACAGCCTCCAGGAACTGGAACATTCCATGGACTATTAGCCTAGAAACTAGCCCATCAGCTTGAAGAACTTGACAAGCTCCCCGTCAGGCAGGTGACGCAGTCGACATTGAAGGCAAAGGCTGGGTTCTTGTGGAGATTTAAACCCCATGTGTGACAAGTTAACAGCTCAATGTGGTTCCGACTTTCCATGTCGGATTTTACGGGTGTGAAAAAACTCTTCCACCTGCTGAGACTTCAAAGGACAGATGTGTGGCGGGGACGGGGAGGCCCTCCCTGTAAGTCTCCAGCCTCCTTCTTGGCTAATCTCCGACTATTCATTTTCCTTCCATCTGATGAAAGGGGATGCCAATGAGGCCTCTTGTTGGTTCACAATTGGAGAAGGGGTCGTGAAAGTTGGCTGTGGAAAGGGGCTGTGCAGAACATCTGAACACCGTCGCATGGACATTACAGCCTCACACATGTTTTGACGTTTGTCTTGGCCAGGGTTCACTAGACTAACAGAATTCACAGAATGAGTATATGGAAAAAGGGATTTATCAGATGGGCTTACAGTTTGAAGCAATGTAGTACCGAGTTCCGACTGCACGTGGAGAGTCAGAGGAATCAGTAGCTGGTCGAGCGGTCTAAGAGCTGGAGTCTTAGGATTGGAGCAACCACTAATTCAGTCCCAGTCCCAGACGTGAAGATCAGGAAGCTCTTCGGAGAAATGATGGTGAAGTTTCAGCTCGAAGGCTGGAGGCCGACGATCTCAGACGAGAGCAGAAGATCAAGAAGCTCGTCAGAGAAACGGCGAAGTTCCAGTTCTATGAGCTGGAGGCCGACGATCTCAGGCGAGAGCAGATACGTTTTCTTCGGAAAGAGTTGTGCATCACTCTACGCGGTTTCTCCTTCTTTTATCTAAGTCCGCACCTATCAGAATCCTGCTGCCTACATTCAGGGCAGGACTTTCTGTTTAATCTGCTGTTACATAAACCAATTATCTCATTGACACACCCAAAGTCACATGGTCTTGGGTGTGTCATGATCCAATCAAGTCGACAAATTAGATTAACTATCACAACGTTGTATTTATTTATTAGCAGGCATGCAAAGCATGGGCAGGTACCAATTGTTTGAAGATGCTGAGATTTAAAATATATATATTTTTATATATTAAATTTATTTTTATTTTATTATTAAATATATGTTTATATATTTTATATATTCATAATATATATATATATATTTTTTTTTTTTGCAGTACTGGGGATTGAACCCGGGGCATTTTACTTCTGAGCTATATCCCCAGCCCTATTTTTTATTCTTTAATTTGAAACAGGGTCTCGCTAAGCTGCAGAGGGCCTCACTAAGTAGCTGAGGCTGGCTGCAAACCTTCAATCCTCTAGTCTCATCCTCCCAAGTACTGGGATTATAAGCGTGTGCCACCACGCCCGGCTAAAATATATGTATTTTTATGTATTTTATTTACATACTTTTATTGGTGCATTGTAATCTCACATCATAATGTAGTTCAGAGTGACAGGGATACACGTGCACCCAGCACTTGGTGAACCCCCTCCCTGTCCCTCCCCACTCCCTCCCCTTCCCCAGACACCCTATTGAGACTGGCACTGGTAATTTCACGTATGTATATAATGCCAATGAAAGTGTTTCCTTCTGATCCTCCCTCCTCCCCACCACCACCCTCCTCTAGACCCCCCCTCCATCACTCCACTGGGGTTTCTCCTCCATTACCCAAAGTCCCTCTTGCATCCTGATGACTCCCTGGCTTCCACATATGAGAGAAAGCATAGGACCCTTCACTTTCTGTGACTGGAGAATCTCACTTAACAATGTTCTCCAGGTTCGCCCATTTTCCTGCAAATGACGTCATTTTGTTCTTCTTTATGGCTGAGGAGAATTCCATTGTGTGTCTGTCCCATAGCTCTGTAATCCATTCATCTGTGGATGGGCGCCTGAGTTGGTTCCATAGTTTGGCTCCTGTGAACTGTGCTGCTGTATAAACATACAGAATGTATCTCTATAATACTCTGATTTCAGTCCCTTAGGAAAGATGCCCAGGAGTGGTGTAGCCGGATCACATGGTGGGTCCATTCCCAGTTTTCTGAGGAATCCCCACACTAATCTCTGTAGTGGCGGCACTCATCTGCACTCCCACCAGCCATGTGGAAGAGTTCTAATTTCCCCACTCGCTGGGATTGGATGTGGCCACTGGGCACAAAGCACTCATGCTGATGGAGCTTTGGGGACTGTTGTGTTTGGGAAAGGAAGTGGCACTGGATTTCCAGAGCGGAGTAGGTCAGAATTGTGAGCATCGAATGTGACATTGTGCTGTGTTGTCCGACCTTCGCCACCAATGTCACCAGCCAAGTGTTCTCCATGGGGGTGAAAGCGCTCAGTTGAATTTCGGGGGTAAACGCTCGCTTTTCTACATTTGCATGCTTAGTCTTTCTAATGAGCCTAAAACCATTGGTTCCACCTAACCACACACCACAGTCTGTCTTAGGAAACTTCATTTGTGTTTGTGCATAATATACCTCGGAAGCTTTTCATTTCTCTATAGAAATAAAATTTTCTTTCTTTCTTCTTTCTTTCTTTCTTTCTTTCTTTCTTTCTTTCTTTCTTTCTTTCCTTTCTTTCCTTTCTTTCCTTCCTTCCTTCCTTCCTTCCTTCCTTCCTTCCTTCCTTTTTTTCTTTCTTCTCCTCCTCCTCCTCCTTCTTTTTTTGTGGTACTGGGGATTGAACCTAAGGGCATTCTACCTCTGAGCTACACCCCCAATCTGACCTCATTTTATTACTTATTTATTTATTGCAGTACTCCGTATTGAACCCAGGAGCAACCTACCTCTGAGTTACATTCCCAGCCCTCTCCTTCCTTCCTTCCTTCCTTCCTTCCTTCCTCCCTTCCTTCCTTCCTTCCTTCCTCCTCCTCCTCCTCCTCCTCCTCCTCCTCCTCCTCTTCCTCCTTCTCTCTCTCTCTCTCTCTCTCTCTCTTTCTTTTTTGGACTGGGGATTGAACCCAGGGGAATTCTACCTCCAAGCTACACCCCCCAGCCCTTTTTATTTTTTATTTTGAAACAGGATCTCAGTAAGTTGCTGAGCTGGCCTTGAACCTGTGATATTCTGTCTCAGCCTCCCAAGCACTGGGATTACAGGTGTGCGCCACCATACCTGGCTTATTTTTTTAATTTCTAATTTTTTTTTTTTTGTGATACTGGGGATTGAACTCAGGGGCATTCTACCTCCAAGCTACACCCCCAGCCCCATTTTTTTATTCTTTATTTTGAAACAGGGTCTCTCTAAGTTGCAGAGGGCCTCACTAAATAGCTGAGGGTGGCCGCGAACCCGGATCCTCCTGTGTCAGCCTCCCAAGTACTGGGATTACAAGTGGGCACCACCATGCCTGGCTTATGTTTTATTTGAAAACAGGGTCTCACTAAATTTTCAAGGCTGTCCTCAAACCAGCAATCCTCCTGTCTCAGCCTCCCAAGTTCTGGGATTACAGGTGTGCACCACTCCACCTAGCTAAAAGAGTAGTCTTAGCAGAAAAATAATTCTAGGGTTTCATCTTAGTTCTTTTTTATTAGCTGGGTAAACATGGTCACTCTCTTGCTATCTAACTTGCCCAAAGGACAGACTGTAGAGTAATGATCCCAAACTAAAATCATCTGCCTCCCTCAAGAGCTCTGACCTTTTATCTCTTGAATGGGGAAGAATTTGACTCATCTCCTCAATAATGACATTCAACCACATTGGGATATTTATTTTGCAACTAGTTTAGGTTAGAAAACATCCCTGTAAAATTAATCACCCAGCCAGGTGTGGTGGCACACACTTGTAATCCCAGTACTTGGGAGGCGGAGACCAGAGGATCCGGGTTCGCGGGCCAGCCTCAGTGCTCTCTCTCTCTTTCTCCCTGTCTCTCTCTCTCTCTCTCTCTCTCTACTTAGTGAGGCCCTCCGCAACTTCGTGAGACCCGGTTTCAAAATAAAGTATAAAAAATAGGGCCGGGGGCGTAGCGCGGAGGTAGAACGCCCCTGGGTTCAATCCCCGGTACCACACACACAAAAAAAAGATTAATCACCCAAAGCACAATATTCGTGTATGTGTGTGTGTGTGTGTGCGTGCGTGCGTGTGTGTGTGTGTGTGTGTGTGTGTATGTGTTTGTGTGTGTGGTACTAGGGATTGAACCCAGGATCTTTCTCCCTCTGAGGTATACCCCCAGCCCTTTTAATTTTATTTTTTACTTTGAATCAGGGTTTCACAGAGTTGCTGAGGCTGGCCTCAAACCTGTGATCCTCCTGTCTCAGCCTCCCAAATATGGGGGTGACCGGCATGCGCCACCACACCCGGTTAACGATGTTCTCTGGGTGTTTGAGATGTATCTGAGCTGTGTGTAACGGCTGAACTGGACAGTTACTTTCTTCTCCTTTTCCAGGGTAAAATTACTGTATACCTGTGCTGTATGGGATATACCATGGGCATCGAACCTTCTCCTATGTTCTGGGTTGGAAGAGAAAGTCATTTTTTCTATGGAGGACTTTTGCCCCCCCTTAACTTCTCTGATGCACATCTGTGCAGAAGTGGGGTAGCCTTCTTCTTCATGCAAATGACCTAGTTAGGACCTTTCATTTCCCAGCGAATGTCAAAGCTCATGAAAGTCTGCAAGCTCTGAAATGACAAGGGGGCGTCCCACAGTGTCCCACAGTTCTTGAAACTGGCCCAGGAATGAATGTCACACTCTTGGGTTCGCATGGCCAACTCAGCGGCTCTATCAGGAGCCATTGCAGAGAAAGGTGTTTGTAGCTGCCCGATGCCCTCCTCATCTCCAGGGTGTCTACCGACTCGGCTTTGAAAATCGCCCTTCAGTGAGCGGCTCCCGCAGCCCTGCGTGCCGCTGCCGTGCAGTGCCTGTTAAGAGTGTCCCAAGCGGCTCACACGCAGTCATGGCGCAGGCTGGGGTCCTGGCGGAGGACCTGGGTCTGTTGCTCCAGGCTGCTGCTTCCAGTCAGCGCATTGTCAGAATTAACTGTGCCTCCCACGGGGACCGGGAGAGATTTTTCTTAGCCTTTGGAAACGGGGGTTTTTATGTCAGGGACAACTGGCCACTAGAAAACTCAAAGATAAACAGCCTATTTTTATTTTTTATTTTATTTTATTTGTTTGCGGTACCGGCAATTGAACCCAGGGGCGTTCTACCTCCGCGCTACACCCCCAGCCCTATTTTTTATACTTTATTTTGAAACCAGGTCTCATGAAGTTGCAGAGGGCCTCACTAAGTAGCTGAGGCTGGCTGCGAACCTGGATCCTCCGGTCTCTGCCTCCCAAGTACTGG